>CM038792.1:298922968-298992630 GCA_021764765.1 Vicia sativa | reverse complement strand
GGATGATGAAAGAAAATAAATTCAAGAAATATTTGAATATGTATGAACATGTAATAGCCGATTAATTGCTTGATCATTGGCAATAATGTATACTCATCTAAATTACCTCGGGAACACGTTTGGATGGTTGAGAGAAAGTGGTTTATGATAAGCTAATCAAAATAAAGGGTTGTGTTATGGGGCTGAAGTTGGTTTCTTTGATGTGCGATAGAATTTGAGTATTTATAGAGTGAATTGAGAGGGCAAAGAGAGTGAAAAAAGATTTGATCTTAGATATTGCCATAAATTCTTTTCAAATAAAATCAAATTTTGGAAAAAATTTGATTTTCTCTTCAATGTTGAGCTAGCAATTTGGTATGTTCCATGGGCTATCTTGCCGTCGAGTTTGATAGAAATTCACTCCTTTTGAAAAAATATCTTATTTTCATATTTTATATAATTTAATTTTTGAATTAAATGGTTTCAAATTCAAAATAAATCAATAAAATAGAAAATTGTCATGTGAAACATCAATAAGTCACAAATAATATTATGATCAGTTTGGATCATAAAATTATAAACCCGTTTGGAAAATTGCATTTGACAAATATCTCCTTTTCTATGATTGTTCAAAAATGCCCAACTTGTGAATGGTGTATTCTCAATTTTCCACATTTTTGAGTGTTCTTGGACTTTTTAAAGCTCTAGAGTCCTCAAACCAACCTCTTTTGTTTCATCTCAATTGGAGGTTTCCATGCTCAATATATCTTCAAAACAAAAAGTTGACTTTTTGTTGACTTTGAAAAGGACACAGTAATGTTTGATCCATACCTTCCAAATGAAGCATTTTTGAATATTCTTGTGAGACATGAAGTTGTAGAAATTGAATTTCCTTTAAAACAAGAGGTGGTGGAAATTTTTTGAAAATACTGAAGAAGTTATGCTCGATCAAGTTGGTTGACTTTTCAACGAGAAACCTAATTTAGAAAGTTTGACTTTTGAGCAAATCTTGAGTTTTCTTGATGAATCATGATCAACCCTTGATAAAATGATGAATGTGACTTCAAAATGAGGATGTTGACCAAGAATCGGGAAGTTTGGTAGTAGGTTGACCACGATTGACTTTTTGTCAATCTGTTGATTTTTTATCGGCAATACGAGGAAACTTGACTTGAGGCTTGAAACTTGACATGAGGAATCTTTGAAACATATGAGGGAGGCATGATGACCATTGGAGATGTTGGAAATCCATCGGACACGAGGTGCCAAACCCAGTTTGGGTTGATTGTCAGGAAGATGCATTTGATCGACCCTGAGGAATCCTGAGCATGGATGTATGAAATGTCTTGAGAAGTAAGAGGAAAATTTTGGGGTATGACACTGTCTTTCAAATTTGCATGATGTCTTCCATGTATCCCAGCTGAGGAAGTACATTACTGATCGGTCTCATGAGATTCAGGTAGATGATATACAGGTACGAGAGAATTTGACCGTTGAAGCATTGCCTGCGAGAATTGAGGATCGGAAAGTGAAGCAATTGCGTGGTAAAGAGATAGCATTGGTGATAGTAGCTTGGGGAGGACCAGCAGATGGAAATGTCACGTGGGAGCTGGAGAGTCAGATGAAGGACTCGTATCCCGAACTTTTCGCCTAAGGTATGTTTTCGAGGACGAAAACTCTTTTTAGTAGGGGAGAGTTGTGACACCCCAAATAATTCGATTATTAAATAATTAGAATTTTTAATTATTAATTTAATTGGAAATTTAATTATTGGTATTTTTGGATTATTGGAATTAATTTAATTAATTAAAGGAAAGAAGTTTTGGTGGTGTGGAGTAATTAGAGGGTGTGAGGGTAAAATATACTCTCTTACTAATTACTAATTTAATTATTTATTGGAATAATAAAAGGTATTAAAAGGAAAAGAAGAAAGAGAGTTATTTTTTGGAAATATTCATCATCACGTGCAATTGAGAAGAGGAAAAGGAAGGAGGAAAACCTAAAGTGTAGAAATTGAAGAACCCATGAGAGCAGGGGTGATTTCGATTAATTGTCACGTATTATCGGTTTTGATTCAATAGTATTGATCGTAGTATGTTAGGAATCTCAATTTAGAAATTCTAGGTTTAGTAGAATTATCTCAATTAATGTCGAATGTGTAGAATCAAGTGGGTTGTGTGTTATAGGGTTAATAGGAATGAATATAGTATGTTATATTGCATGTAAATATTTGTTGGTTGAGTGATTCTACTTGTTGGAACATATAGATGCGATTGGAAAGAGTAGGAAAGTTGTTTTGGAAACACATTCTTTGTCAAGCTTCTTTGTTTTTGGCTCGTAGTCGTGGGGAACCGGTTCCCCGATGGGAGAACCGGGTTAGGTGTGTAAAACTAGACATTTTGAACTCGGGGACCGATTACTCACAGGAGGCAGGTTCACGTTAAAATTTAAAGAAAAATGATTTTTCTTAAAGGCAGGTTCCTACAGAGAACGGGTTCCCATCTAATTTTCTAGGCGTGTTTTTAAACTTTATGGGAACGGTTACTCCTTGGGAGGCAAAGTTCCTATACTTACGAAAAATACTAAACTTTAAAAATTCATAACTTTCAAACCGTATGTCCGTTTTGGTATGGTTTTGGAGCGTTGTTTCTTAAATCGCTCTCTATTTTATGAAATGAAGGATTTCCTGTAACTTTAAATTATTTTGAAAATGTGTTGAATTTCCGATTTAAGTGGTTATTATTTAATCATACTTTGTGTATATGGTAAGTGTGCTGTGGCATTTAATTATAATTTGTGAATGATGTTATCTTTGTTGATTGTGTGCATGATTCGTTGAGAATATCATGTTTGGTTTTGAATTCGGTTTATGATAATTTGGTGTATTCATAGATTGATTGAGATATTACATCTTTGGTGTTGTGCATGCATATGCGTTACAGTGAATTAATTCCCATTGTGTGAATTTGACTTGTATTAGATACTTAGTACTCGGGTAATGATGGGTGGTTAGGCTGGATTAGGTGTTCGGGTGATTGTGGGCAGATCGATGATGCGTATCCGGGTGATGATGGATCGGTGTGTGTGACTTAGTCACGTGTTGGTACCACGTACATTGTACATTTTGTGTTTTGCATCAAATTGTGACATGTTAGGATGTTTTCGATGTTACGGTTCTCTTGTTGTTATTGTGCATAATGAATTTTATGGTTATGCGTGTGTTGAAATACGAATTATCTTTGGAGCAATTGAATTAATATACTAAATGAGATATGTTGATTGAGGAACTTATAATGCATTTTAATTATGAAATCTACCCTTACTTTAATGATTTGATTAAAGTTAAGCTCGAGGAGTTGGTGAGGATGGCTCACAGAGCTATGTTATCTTGAGTCAGCGTGTCGATGTCGTGCTACGATGAGTTTGTAACTCTCTTTGGGGAGCGTTTGGATGATTGAGTTTTGTTATACTCCATTGTTTTAATTTATGTTGGGAATACTTACGAGTTTAAGTTATTCAGGTTTTGAGAACATTTTATTTGTGTAGAACATGATATTGATTTTGAATAATCTATTTTATTTATTCCTTGATTAAGCATGATTCTTGTTTGAAGTGGAAACTTTTGTACTTCATTTTAATTGTGACATCCCGATTACGTGTTAACTCTTATATAATTAATATAATCGCGGGGTATTTTAGAAGGGGTGTTACATTTCGACAGGATTCTCCGAAACTCCGGTTTACGGGCGTCCTATGATAGAATCTCGGCCCGACACGGACCGCTTTCTGAATCTGAAGCTCCACTTACGGACACTCTCGTGAGAATCCTCACGAAACTCAGGTTTACGGATGCCCAAGGCGCACCACTCACAGACGACTTGGTTTACGTGACTTAGTCGAAGCTACGATGGATTCTCTTTATTTTATTTATTTTTCTGCTTTTTTTATTTCCTTTTTTAAAATTAATTTAACTAATTAATTAGTAATTAGGTTAAATAATTAGTTTAATTAGGGTTGATTGCACAAATAATTTCCCCCATATTTTTTAATTAATTAACTTAATTAGTTTAATTTAGGTTAATAATTTTCATTAAAACCTTTTTAATTAAAATCAATTAGAATTAAGGATGTATAGGTTGCAAGGTTGTTTTCATGTAATAAGCGTAGATTTATATTTACTTTCTTTCCGCACCCTCCTATTATGTATCATTAGGAATTTTGTGCTTATTGTTATTAATGAAAATATTAAATATTAACAGAAATATAAAGTTATTGATTAAAATATTTAATATTAACGAAAATATGAAGTTATTGATAAAAAATATTAAATAATAATGGGAGCATGCAATTATTGATCAAAATATTGAATATTAAGGAACATGAAATTGATCAAAATATTAAAATTAACGAATTTGAAATTCTAATCAAAATATTAAATATTAGGCTTAAATGTACTTTTGTTCCCCCCTATATTAATTTTTAAATATTTTAGTCCTCCTATAAAAAAATCAACTAGGTCCCCATATCATATTTCATGTTTATTTTAGGTTCATGGCAAAATAGTCTAGTTTGCATATGTCTCATTGAAATTATGAGATGACATTTTTAATTGTTGTCCGTCATTAAAAATAGACTCATAAATATATATTTTAAATTAAAATTTATAATATATAATTTATAAATAAATATTTATAAACAAAAATAACAAAAATAATTAAAAAGTTTAATGATTATAAATAAAACTTAAAAAAATAAAATAATTAATTTTTAAATATTTATAATAATGACATCAATTTAAAAATGTCACTTCATAATTTCAATGTCACATGCAAATTAGACTATTTTATCATAGGGATCACTAAAAACATGAAATATGATATTGGGGGACTTAATAGTTAGTTTTTTTATAGAGGGCTAAAATATTTTAAAAAATTAATATAAGAGGACCAAGAGTGCATTTAAGCCTAAATATTAACAGGAACATGAAGTTACTAATCAAAATATTAAATATTAACAAAAATATTAAATTATTAATCAAAATATTGAATATTAATGGAACATGAAGTTACTGATGAAAAGATGAAATATTTATGAGAATATGAGATTAATTATCAAAATATTTAATAATATCGGAATTATAAAATTACTGATCAAAATATTAAATAATAATAAAATAAATTTACTATTGGTTTAAAGTTTTTTAACAATAATTTTAAAACAACAACAATATATATATATATATATATATATATATATATATATATATATATAATTATTTTCTATAATTTTTTAATATATAAAAATAAATGTGTGTACCATAATTATACCATTGCAAACGCACATGTATCATACTAATTTGTCTTAAAATGTGAAGAAAATCTTTAGATGATGTAACTCTCGTTTCAAAATGACTATAGTGTAAAATTTTTCCAAAATTATTCTTATTTGAAGTAATTCCTATTATTATATTGAAAATAACGTGGAAGAATAAAAAATAAATGACACAATATAAAAAAATAATAATAATACTGTATTAAAAAGTAAATATATTTTTTTAAAAAAATTCTTAATATATTAAAACACAATACACTTTAAACACCAAATTTAATATAACGTCTCGCCTAAATATGTGCGATGCTAGGGGTGAAATTACTAGTCTATTATAAATCTATAAAAATCAAAGTACCATTAACACTATAACACCCTTTTAGTAAATTCCTAATTACTCTAATGTAAGTAATAATGTAACTGTAAAATACTTACCTTCATTCATTTTGATGTGTCACTCTCATTTTCTCCATTTTATTATTTTCCACCCACAATCATAAGCTATTGTTATGATAATTAGTGATGTAATCAATAGCAATTGGAAGAATCTTGGGAAGCGGGCGTCGTCATGGCTTTTCATTTGGAACCCATTGTCTTCCCAGTGCCTTCTCTCTTTCTACGAATCGGTTTGAAATTGCAATGGGAAGCCAACGTTCTTCCGCTTCCTTGATGCTTCCCCTTTATTTCCCTATAATCTCATATCTTACATCGAGCCTAACCTAACGTCATAAATATACATGCGATTTGATCCAAAGCATAGCTGGAAGGAACAATCGATCGTAGTTATTCATTATTATTCTTTATCCATTCATACTTCTTCATCTTGCCTAACTTCCTTTTACGAGTTTTTCGGATACCATATATCCATCCATGCGCTCCTATCGAATTTATCAATAACATCAGATTCAAGATTTATGGAAGATTATTGTTAGATGTAAGCATTTGTGATACGTGACCATGCTCGAGAATAAGGAGCACTTGGAGCTTATTATTTGATTCAAAGGTATTATAAAATTTATATGCGGTTCTTATATTGATTCTGTATACCTCACGATTTCAAAATATTTGTATTTTCTCGTTGGATTTGATTCGAGCCATTGTGCCACCTTATTTGGTACCAAAATTCAAAAGCGACTTAAGCTTGAATGTTCTTACATTATACGAAATTTCAAAGTTTTGAGTAATGATTTCTCCTTGAATCTACTGATCATAAGTTTAAATTGATTTTACGTGGATCTACTTACATCAAAAGGTCCCACTAAATGACATTCATGTGAACTACCTCAACATAATTGGAGCGGATGCTATTGTTTGTGGTAAATATAGGACAAATGTATTGTATGGTGAGTTACATTTTGACATTTAGAATAAATCATAAAGGGTTAAGTTCACCGATACACATATTTGGATATGGTAAATTGTTTTGCGAGATATCGTTGGAGTAGTTCTTTGAAATTTCCCAATCCCAAATAATTCATAACAACAAAAGCAAAGTTGTATTTACCTTGGTGATATGAGGTTCTTGTGATCTTATTTTATTACCCTAATATTGATCTTGAATATTGTATATTTCTAACATCTTGATGGTGTTTGTTTTGTAATTCGTCCTCAATAAGCGTTACGTACAATGTACTCTTTGGGAAAATTGGGTGCAACATAATGAGTATTATACCAATCATAAGGATGATGGTAGTATTGTTGTCCTCTTGATTAATGCAAGGATCAAATAACCTCAAGTATCATATGTATCATTTATAATTAGATCCACTTTAAACCTTTGTCATTTATATGTAGGACAAATTTAGGAAGTTATCAGTTAAATGTATCTAATGTATGGAGCAATGGCTGTTGATTAATGATGTGAGCATTGAGGAGGTTAAAAACCTTAAAGAGAAGTAAGTGATCATTATATCATATTTATGTCTCATTTATGTAAATATTATTCACATTTATGCATTACTATGAACAACTTTTGAACACGATCTATGTTTAACAATCTTAAAATGAGTTGCCATTCTTTGTCATCTTCACATGCATATTGACACAGTCGAGGAGCTCTCATTTCTACGAGTTAGATAAATTTCTGGAAAGCTGAAATATTGAGTCTCTCGAAATTGCATTTACGCAAAATGTTTGTTACTCTTTAAGCGTGACTTATTAAAATTACATAATTATACAAACGGATTTCTTATCCAATAATTGACATAAATCACTTATTTTTGTTTCAGAAGACTACATGTGTCATTGTTGCCACTCTGGAGAAGTTTGAATGTGGCCAGTCAGGATGGTATTATGATGGATGTAGTGAATGTACCAGAAGTGTGTCTTTAAAGGATGGAAAACTCGTGTGTTATTCCAAACACATTTCATCTGAGCCAGTCCCAAGGTAATTTCTATGTATGTACTGCATAAAAAGGTTTATCAGGATATAACCAAATGCTTCATTGCTGACAATTTGTATTTTGATCACACATCGTATATATTTAAACTTGAAGTGCTTGCCTCTGATGGAAAGTTAAAATACAAGTTCGTATTTTGGGATGTAGATTGTGTAAAGTTGATTGGGAAGTCCGCTCTTCAGTTAAAAATGGATTTGATAAAGGTATAACCAAAATGTCGTTTATATTCCTTATTTGATTACCATTTACTTAACATATATTATTTTGATGATTTAGTCTGGAGATTATGACCCCCTTGAATTCCCTTATAAACTGGATGCGATGCTCAAGAAGGAGTTGGCTATAAGAGCAGTTTTTCAACCTAACAAGGCCAGTCTGTCAGTCATTTGATTTAAGGCAGACGAAGAGATACGTAAGAAAATAAGGGATACTTTCAAATGTGAAGAGGTACTACTGTTTTCTTTCTCCCAACATGAACACCATGTGCATTACATTTTACTAACATTTGTTTTTAAGTTGCAGCATACTTCAAAGATGGCCATCTCAGAAAAACTATCTCAGGATGAACCGCAGACAGTATTAGTGAGTTTTTTTTTCAAGATTAAGAAATCAACCTATTAAACAATACCTTTATTCATATTGTACGATGCTGATATTGTTTTAACTGTGTCATAGCAGGAGCCCTTATCCATTTCTGCAGATTATGACCCTGCAGTTGCCAACTCTGCACTTACGCCGTCAAAAAGATCTATTCCTGAAACGATCGAAGAACTCGACAGTGGTTAACTATCGTCCACCAAGATAACAAGGGATATCAAGCTGGAGAAATGATTTTGTCAACCGCCATCGCAATTTTTTTTTCACTTAGCTATTTGGGACAAAATGTGGCACGTATTGTTTTTTTATTTTATTTTATTTTGATGTTTTTCTCTTTGTAAGTTGCAAGCTAATGAACTTCTTATGTATTGTTTGCAACTATGAATTATGTTTCTACTCGATTTGATATTTTGTATGATTTCACTTCAAAGTATGGTTATACCTTAGAATTTGGTTATTGTGAACTTATTGTCTTTATAATACACAAATATTACGATGGAGAAATAATTTTGTTAAGCAACATCGCCCTTTTATTTCATTTACCTATTTGGACAAAATGTAGCACATAATGCTTTATTTTATTTATTTTGATGTTTTTCTCTTTGTACATTTGAGCTATTAAAATTTAATCCCACAAAGTCCCATTTAACAATTGTTTCTAATAAATTTTATATTTTCTATGAATTCACTTCAAATTATGGTTATACATTGGTATTTGGTTATTGTGGACTTAATGTCTTTATAATACACAAATATTTTTCTTTATCTCTTTATAATACACAAATATTATTCTTTTGTGTACTTTATGCCTAATTTAAATATATTAACTTTTCTATAGTATTTCAGAAATCAATGTGCTGCTAATAAACTTTTTATACTAATGTACATGATGGAACGCCATTGTTTCCTATTTGATAGCTTATGTATAACATATTGTTAATAACGAATTTCTATGGATATAGTTATAAATTAATATCATAAAGACATACATGTATTTGAAGACTTTTTCTTCATGTCAAGCGAACATTACTAACATAACTTGCTAAACAGAGATATTAATGTTTCATAAACTGAATACATGTCCTTCAATAATATGCCAGTTAAAAAATTATAACCACTGATTGTACATAGAGCCTCTAACTTAATAAGTTCAAATAACACAAATTATAACAAAATAGAAATGGGAATCAAAGTGTTTCTGCCATCAAATATTCTTTGCATTTACGCCCGTACAAAAGTTCACATTTACGCCATCATACTTCAGATAATTTCCAGTCAAGATCTCTTTTAACAGCTGCTGGCCTTTCACAACCTTAACCAATACCCGGTCCACCGAAGGATGTTGTACTTTGAAGTGGATAACATCATCTTTGGACAACTCTTTATCCTTCGCAAATGTATACCATCCTTTTGACAGGAACTTCTCAGATTTATTTTCCCGACTCTTGAAAACACATGGATATGTAAGACCATTGTATGTATCGTAAAGATCAATAGATGACCTTGGTTCCGTGAAAATCTCCTTTATCACTTCTGCTGGAATTTGCTGCAACAAGAAAATTGATTAGATATGTCTATTAATACTATTTTAGACATCCAAAATATTATATCAGCAAAGTGTTCAATAACTTACAAGAACTTGAGTTCTTATCTTCAAACTGCTGTTAACAACTTTGTGCCATTTGCATTCAAGTTTCTGTTGCATGGAAGCATTTTGTACAACATCAGCACCAGCAGAGGTATTGTTGTCATCGCTGCACCAACATACACCATTATTTAAAATGATAAGTGTCGTACTTAAATGTTCCTGCTCTAATC
This sequence comes from Vicia sativa, assembly GCA_021764765.1. Classification (NCBI taxonomy): domain Eukaryota; kingdom Viridiplantae; phylum Streptophyta; class Magnoliopsida; order Fabales; family Fabaceae; genus Vicia; species Vicia sativa. Next base: position 298,982,509 of record CM038792.1, on the reverse strand, counting down.
ATATATCCTAAAAGTGCTTGAAATAACTTACGATTCACTGTCAAAAGAATTACTAATATTACTTCTATTTCCTTGCCTGTCCACCCCCATCGTCAACTAATTCCATGTCTGCAGCAATGTTGTTTTCTTCAAGCTCATCTGAACCATCAATGAGCCATCCCTCCTCTTTTGCAATTTCAAAGTATTCTTTATGAGATAGACAACTTCTGACCTTTCCAGTTCTCAGTTCATAATCTTCCTCTCTTTCTACGTATTCATAATACTTCTCCAGGAGTTGAGCACGTGTAAACTTTACGACACTACTGCTACTTAATCAATAATCAAAAAATTACATGCAATCAATTTTTATTTACTATCAACATGCAACAGACTCATTCCAAAAATAATTGCTTACCTTGAAGAACCATCTCCTTCTTCCTTCCTCCTTTTTGCAGCAACATGCAGTTTTCTCCATTCTTGGGCAATATCACGCTTCTGCTGAGATTCCCTTCGAACCTGCTTCATAGCCAGCTTTATCCATTCAGGATGAGGAGGCATTCCTGTCAGAGTTCTCCCTACAAAACCCTTGTATATAAAATAATACCATGAACATCTTTAAACACAGACAGTTTTGGATTTACCCTAAATCTTCATATTGCAAATGCTGAAACATATGTACCAAAACTTCTTTCTTACCCGCGAGAACACCACCTTAGAGTCTGTTTTGTTATCGTATAAACTCACTGGAGCTTTGTTGGTTGATAACGCCGTCTGTACTCTTGATCGTCTTCCTTGTATTTTTCTTCTGTGCTAAACCCGTTCCGATAACTTTGATGAAGTGAATATGACGTTTTGTTTTATATTGGTTTACCCAACAAGCAACCATTTGTTACATAAGACACTATAAATGACGTGTAGAATACAAAAGGTTCTGATCATTCCATTTGATATCCATTGGAAAGTGTATATTTTTGGAAGTACTTTTATGATTTGCACCACGTGCAATTCTACATCACGTGATGTGGTGGCAATTATTTTTGAGTTTTATTATTTTGTTAACCACCAAATGAGTCTATTATTTAATAATCTATCATTTAATTTAATAATTTTCTGTAATAAAATCTGTGTTATATTATTAAATAAAATTAATATTTGTTTTCTTCATTATTCAGCATACAAACAAAATATATAATACATATGGTGTTAAATTAATTAAAAAATTCTGAAAAAATAATATTCACATTATTAAATTATTTTAACAATTTGACAAATAAACTATTTTTGGTTATTTATGACATTTTAATTTTAAATTAAAGAATCTTGTAAAATAATATTCACATTTTTAAATTACTTTAACAAATTAAAAATAAACTATTTTACACTATTTTATTTTATAAAAAAGTTATAGATTAAACCATTATTATATGTTAAAAAAAATATTACAAAAACATCCAACACCACAACACTAACCTTTGTTTTCCAACATTACTTTTAAGTTTCCAACATAACAATATTTAATGTCACATAATAATTTTTGGTGTTCTAATAATTGTTTTAAGTTTGTATGGCACACCTATCATCATTGAAGCTAATAAGCTTCACATGTTGTATTGATGTCCTGATAACTTTTTTCCCCTTTACCCATAATTGTCAAGCTTTGATAGTATATCCTATAATGATAAAACACATTTAATGTAATATATCAACTTCACTAAGGAAATACAATATACCTTCTATTGTATTCAATGTACAGATGTAGTATCTAAGTACACTTACAACTCTAAATACAAATGTTCTGAATTGCAAATGCAAACAATCCCATATAGATTCTTTACTATTACAGTCATAATGTTATACTTATGAAGAGTTGCATTTTATCAAGTATAGTTTCTGTTAACTATGAACAGCCATTTTGGAGATAGGAAATATTCTGCAACACTGGCAAGACAAAAGAGGAAGCATATTCTTAATGAAAGAAGATGTAAGAGGAATAAAGTTAATGAAAATGGATTTGAACACAACCATCGACTCAATAATTCAAGTTACGTAACGAAATCATATAAAACAACCACATGCGATATCACTTATGTTGTTGTCAATGGGGTGAAGATGTTTACGCACGAAGCGGTTGGAATGCTTAATTCACATAAAAGCATTTGAATGTTGGTTTTAACGATGCACAACCCCAAACCTGCATCTTCCCTTACTACTCATGCATTTCTCTTGATACAATTTCCCCAAACAAAATTTTGCTGACCGCGTCGTAAAGGAGGTCAATTATGTAGCATAAAAGTGCACAAAACAGCAAGCATCATTGTGATCTTCATAACAATCCCGGTGAGAGTAGGTCGTTTTGTTCTCCTCTCCCTTTTGATGCAAATACACCTCTAAGTGGCGTGACCTCCTCCTCAAGTATTGAATACAACAATAATTCATATGGACAACCGACTTCTTATGCATCTTCATCCAACAAACATATGGATCCAAGCGTAATTGGATTACATGTTGAATTTATTCAATACCTTTTCAAGCATTAAAGAAAATGCAACTTCGAATACGAATACGTGCATAAATCTTTGAGCGGTGAATGCGGGTCACCAATCATTTGCGAGAATATTCAACCGATGAATCTATAGCGATAGTTCATGTGAATTCATAAATGAAAATCGGATTATGATACAAGTTCAACTTTGGGCGATGATGAAGACCATTACGCAAATGTCCCACAATTGATTGCACAAATCTTGGTATGTATTGTTGAAATTATTATTAATGAAACCATAACTTATATTCATTGTCGTACCATTTGATAGCTATGAATATACAAGTGTTTATAATAGATATGTTGTTTCATTCTATTTGATATATACGAGGATATTGGATATTGGTGATCCTTGCATTGAATGCACTCATTGTGGAGCACATATGTAGTATCAGGAGAAAACTGACAAGAGAAAACATAGTGTAGTGCCTAAGTTCCAATTATGTTGTGGAAAGGGTAAAGTTGTGTTGCCACTTTTGAGAACACCACCACCGTTTCTCAAACATCTACTGTCGAATGAAAATGATGTACTATGTAGAAATTATCGTGATTCGGGGTACAACATAATGTTTGCATTCGTCTCTAGAATGAAGATTGACAATAGATTCAATCTTTGAAGCGACCACCTAACATGAGAATTCAAGGGCAGACTTTCCATAGAATTGGTAGCATGATGCCTTTGGATGGAGAAAAACTGAAATTTGCTCAGCTTTATATATACGACACTGACAATGAGATTCAGCATAGGATGCAAGGAATAGGGTAATGTTTTTTAAGCCAATTAAGAAACCTACGTTAGATTTCTTATACTATTATCATGCATAACATATGTTTTATTTCCTAATGCAACAACAACCCGAATATTATGGAAGAAACTGTTAGTCGTCTACAAAACATGCTTGATGAATTCAACACACATGCAAAATCTTTTAGAATGGCTTCAGAAAGACTAAAGGATTGTCTTGTACACGACCTCAATTGAAGTTAATATCGATAGATCAAAAGGCAAGCGAATTTACCCGACCTCGTATGCGAGGTTGTTGTGCTTATTAGTGATGTTAGTACGAGGCTCAAAGGGATATTATCCTTGAAAGACAAAGCGGTAGACTAAAGCGAATAAGTGAATTTCATCAGAGCTATCTTGCATTACAATATCCACTTTGTTTCGTATGGGAGGATGGATTTAGACTTGGTGTTCTACGAGAAACTATTCCCAATAAATAAGGGAAGATGAACAAACTTACTATTAGAGAATGGCTTGCTTTCGCATTGAAACCGGACAAAGTGAAGCACATACCTTTGCTCGGTCAAGGAGATTGTTTGACAATTTTGGTTGATGGATTTACTATGATGGAGTCCGAGTGAATTATATACGTAAGCATCAAAAAATTACAGTATCAAATACTCCAATTTGTCGGGAGTAGACCATCAATCTTCAAATGAAGGGCGCACAAAAGGAAAAGAGTGGTATTACCGTCAACATACGTTAAATTCCTAGATACATGGAACAATTATACTTTGATGGAATGGCAATTTGTAGCCAAATTGGTTAGGATCTATTCATCACCTTTACTTGCAATCCAAGTTGGCGAGATTCAAGGTTACTTAACAACATGAATTTGCAACCTCAAGATCGTCTGATATAATCTCAGGGTTTTTAAAATAAAGTTAGGCAATTATTGTGTGATATAACAAAGAAGCATGTGTTAGGCGAGTTGTTGCATGTGAGTTACATGAAATAAATTATGTAATACTTAATTGTTCACGGCTTTATATCAATCAATTTACATTAATATTTTACTCAATTTAACTTTTCGGATATATACACAATTGAGTTCCAAAGAGGTTTGCCCCATGCACACATTTTTCTTTTCATGCATCAATGAACAAGTATCCACGGATGACATCAACAACATTATTTCGGCAAAAATACCAGCCGAATCTGATGATAAGCAATTACATCATTTGGTAAAGACACATGATTCATGGTCCATGTGGGTTGGTGTTATATCCCAAAATTTGCCCTCCTACTTTTCAAGATATTTCACATATCCATACTCAAGGATTTCACAAGGGTTGACCAGACAAACCCTCTCCTAGACAATCAATCCAAACTAGGGTTTTTCCATTCTCAAGTCAAAATAGGCCTCCAACATTTCCAGTGGTCATCATGCTTCATCATATGCTTCAAAGAATCTCTATGTCAAGTTTCAAGCCTTACAAGTCAATTTTTCTCAAACAATTGCTCAGATGGTTGAAAATCAGTTGTATTGGACAAAAAGTCAACTGTGGTCAACATACAGTCAAACTTCATAATTTTTGGTCAACACCAATATTTTGAAGTAATATTCATCATTTGATCAAGGGTTGATCATGATTTCTCAAGAAAAGTCAAGATTTGATCAAAAGTCAAAGTTTCTAGATTAGGGTTTTTGAGACAAAAGTCAACAAAACTTTGACCAGGCATAACTTTCACATACTTTATCAAAAAATTTCCACCACAGCTCATTTTGAATAGAATTCAATTCTCTACAACTTCATGTCTCACAAGCTTGGGTAGAAAATGCTTCATTTGGAAGTTATGGATCAAAACATTATAGGTCCTTTTAAAAGTCAACAAAAAGTCATCTTTTTGCAAAGAAGTGTTCATGAGCATGGAAACTACAATGAAGATGAACCAAAAAGGCAGTTTAGAGGACATCTTGATCTTTCTCAAAAGTCCAAGAACACCCGAAAATGTTAAAAATTGATCAAGATACACCTTGTCCAAGTTGAGCATTTTTGAGGAGGTGCACAAAGAGAAATACTTGACAAAACCAAATTTTTTGCAAATGGGCCCTAACTTTTCTTGATTCAAACATGTTCCTTAGCTGAATTGGAACCTTCAAGCCCAAGGCCACGAATTTATCTTTTATTTTTTATTTATTTTGGATGTTTAATCATTTAAAACCAATTTAATTAAAATAAAAGATAGAAAATCAAAAATTAATTGCAAGATTGATTTTCTCTCATCCTTGAGGTCCAAGCAAGCCATTTAATCTGATTATTTCGAAATAATCATGATTGGTAATGAGATTTGATTGTAATTGGCTCAAAAAGGAAATATTTGGTTTGATTCCAAATCAAATAATTTCTCATTGATTGGCTTGATTTTTTCTCACAATTCTTGACCTAATACACTCTATTATAAATACATGATGCATCCACAAGCACAGGGGACGAAATTCTGGCCACAAGAACCCTATTACAAGCTTCACAAAACCGTGCATTGCAAGCTATTGGCAGCCATAGTTTCAGTCCAATTCAACCAATTCTAAGCATTCCAACACATTCCTGGAGGTCCTCTGAATCGATCTAGATACTCACAAGCCAGCGAAACATCCACAGAATCAAGAAATCATGATTTCAGTTTGCACATCCTAACTCAAAATCGATTTCTGATTTTCATGCATATTTAACATGTTTTGATTGTTTGTTTGTGTTTAGAATAGAGTTTCAAAGCTTTCTGCATAGGTTAATTGTGTTTTGAGTACAGGAATCAGAATCCACCATTGCTAGGGTTTGAAGGTCCAAATTAGGGCTTTGTGTTTTAGGCAAAATTAGAAGAAACCAGTGCCACCATCACGCTCAGAGGACGATTTCCAATTGATTGATGTCCTCAAAGTTAATTTATATTACATGTTTCTTGAGTTTTGATTTTGCAGGGATGTAGCTACGGAAAATAATCCGTGGATCAAGGCTTTAGCTACAGATGAAATCCGTAGGTAAAAGCCTGTGAAAAAAATTCAAACGAGGAAGAAGACGCAGGCTTTGACGCGGTTTTGGTTTTTTCAGAAAACTAATTCCCTTATAATTGTTTTGTTTCATATTGCTAACAGCTAAACACTCCAGCTCAGATGGTAAGCAGCGCATGCATGTGAAGGAGAGGACCAGGGTTCGATCCCTGGCTCCTACAAATCTTTTTTACCACTTTTCCAAACTAACAATATTTTCTTATTTTCTTCATATTTTCCTTTTTAATTTAATTTATTTTCAAATAATTTTCTAATGCATTAAAAAATCACAAAAAAAATATTTTCTTTTTGCATTTAGGTCAGAAAAATACTTATTTAATTTTTGGCATAAAAAATTATATTTTTGCATGCATATTTTAATTAATTGTTAATTAACCAAAAAATTGACTTTTAATTATTTTTCCTTACTAAAACCAATCCAGAAAATTCCCAAAACATTATTTTATCATCTAAATAGTATTACTAACCTAAAAACCTTTTCCTAAATCAAAAATCTTTTCCACTAACATCATTTTCTCTTATGCGAAATTCTTTTCCTTTTTAGATTATTATGTATACGCTTCGGGTTGTAATAGTTAGGACAATTTTCTCGCATTTCTTTTTCCATATTATATATTGCTCATGGGATGTAATAGCTTAATTAGGATTTACTTTCCGCACTCTTATATTATGTAAGCGCCCCAAGCCATGTAATAGCGTAGGATTTACTTTCACCCATATAAGCGCTAGTAACTAGGCGTGTATGGAAGATAAAAGCGAGCGTAGATCACTTCTAATTGCAAGATAACATGCGAATTTAACACACTCTCTTCACGCATGCACCCCCTAGGCTATTCTCTCTCGTTGCCTTTCGAATAAATGGTCAAGTCCCTTGAACGTAGAGGTGTCCTAGCACCGTTGCCTACGAAACATATCATCATAGTCCCTTTGATACAAAGATCATAGTCCCTCGATGTTGCCTACGAATACATGATCTCATCCCTCGATTGTTGCCTACGAAAAGTGATGATCGTCCCTTCAAATGTGCTAGGATACTCCTACAAGTTGCCTTCTATGACCATCCGATGTCCCTTCGAATGTCCCTTATACATCATGACATCATAACATTGCATATCATTTCTAACTATTTCAAGGACCTAGGGATTTATCTTTGCTTTGTTTTGTAGGGAATTATGGCTTCCAAAAAGGCTATCTGAATCAACTTCATGGGTGTACCTTCTCACTCAAGTTGGTTTCAAAATTCCGATCATGCTCGGTTCATCAAAGACATGGTTATCTGCTTGATTTGGTTATCTCCGACTTTAAAGAAGATATGATGCACGTCTTATTCCAGTTGTTCGATCCGAAACACCATTGCTTTACATTCCCAGATTATCAGTTATTTCCTACCTTGGAAGAGTTCTCTAAGCTACTTGGGATACCTATCCTTGATCATATACCATTCACCGGTTCAGAAAAGGCTCCTAAGTACAAAGACATCGCATCAGCATTACATCTAAAGCGATCAGACATTGAAGCCAATTGGGAAACAAGAAGCGGAGTTAAGGGTTTACTTACTAAGTTTCTGATAAAGAAAGCTCGAGAATTCCTCAAAGCTATGAGTTTCCATGCATTCGAAGACATTATGGCTTTACTAATCTATGGCTTGGTTCTATTTCCTAATCTAGATCAGTTCGTAGACGTGAACGCCATCAAGATATTCCTCACTCATAATCCTGCGCCTACCTTAGTTGGAGACATCCTGCATTCTCTCCACACTCGTACCATCAAACGACAAGCAAATCTAATGTGTTGCATACCGTTACTTTCGGTGGTTTATTTGCACCTTCCTCGATCATGAAGAAGAGCGAGCAAATTGAAGTGGTCTCAAAGGCTGATGTCACTCTCTCATTCAGATATTCGTTGGTGCCTCTTTTCTCAAAAGGACTTCACATTCATTGAGCATTGTGGGGAATTCCCTAATGTACCACTCCTTGGCATAAGGGGAGGTATCACTTATAACCCTTCTCTAGCTCTCGTCGGTTTGGTTATGCTCGAAGAGATGGTCCTCATGATATGCTTCTCCAGACATTGTGTTCGACTCTGACCACGATCTCGGAACTCAGTCAAGAGTTGTGCGGCTTGGGGCATGGTAAAGAAGATTGATACCATGACCTTGGGAACAAAATTCCATTCCTTGAGAACCTTACCTCAAATGGGTGCGAGCTCGAGCTCAAAACCTCATGATGCCATTCACACATTCTACCAATGAGCATGGAACTTGTCGCTATGGGTGGCCAGATCCTATACCATTCCCGTCCAGACATGCCTCACGATTTTGAAGACTTGAAGAGATCACGGATTCAACTTAAAGAAGGGATACATTTGAAACTCGATGCTATGCAAGCGAGAAGAAGGTACTAGAGTTGACAAAGCTACTTCACGAGGCGAAACATCAGCCTACTTGACACCAGAGGCGCCCCATGAGACTTAGAGCTTTAGGAATTTATTCTTTTATTTTCTAAACTATCTCCTGTACTAAAAGAAAAGGAAAAGAAAAACTAATAAAAGTTTGTTCGTGCTTGTTTAACAATTTTAAATTCCTAAGGTCCTTGAAAACATTGCATTGCATTGCATAAACATCATATATCATGGCATGACATTTCATAACAGGTACATTGAAGATCAGTTTTCTTATTTTCTCGCTATTTATTTTCGCAGAAATGGCTCTTGAACAGACTGTCAAAGATCTCCAGGCTCAGAATGCTCAGTTCCAGGAAATGTTCACCAGCTTGGTCCAAGGCCAGAAAGATCTGAAGAAGCTCATCACCATAAAGAAGAAAGTCATCAGTGTCCTCAACATGGGAAGGCGTCATAATGGTGGACCTAGGGTGGTTAGCCGGTTAGAACTCAGACAAGAGCGGTGAAACTGATGAAAGTGTCAAGAACAACGAGGAAAGCCAGCATGAGTCTGAAAACAGAGAAGAAGACTATGAGAACGAGCGGTATTCTTTTGGGATGACAAATACAAACAACTTGAAGACCGTCAAATGTTGTGGAAAATGAAGATATCTGGCTGAATTTTGATGATCGAGTCTTGTTCTGGTGTGGTGATTCCCATGAGTTCAAGGTTCCTACTTTTGCCAAATATGATGGCATCTCTTGTCAGTGCATCGAAGTCCTATGTTGAATATCCATCCTCGCCCGATGGCGGAGGCGTGGATCCATTACTTCAAGAGTTTATCAGACTCGGTTGGATTGTATTATTGTTCGCGTTAAAGGTGGCCTTTGAGGATCTGACGTGAGTTCGGATTCTCAGTGCATAGCGATTTAAATCTTTTGATTTGTTTATAAAGATGCTTGAGCATCAAGCTTTATTATTTTCAACACAAGAAAGATGATTTAATGATTATGAAAAGGGAAAATTGAAATACCCTCGATTGATATTGGTATGCGTAACGACTAAGCCAAACTAGGCATAACGCATTGGGAAGATACGAGTAAGAGATTGGTATATAAAGGGAATAGATGGAGCACCTAAATATATGTAGTTATCTCTGACTTTATATATGAATATGTTTGATATGTTGTGTGTTTTTAATTGCTATTTCTATGATTGGGAAAGTTTCTCCTTTGGGATTTTAAGCTTGATAGATTATGTGGGATTCTAGGTTTTGTTATTATTGTGCTGCAAAGATCGTGGATCTTACGCATACATATCCTAGTGGGAATCGAGCATTTGTAGCTCGGATCTCTGAGGTCTATGGTTTGTTTGGTTTGAGGGAGATAGAAATTTGCTCGGCAGGATGAGACCTTGTGCCTACGTATTCTCAAAGGATGTTGAGAAAGTCGGGCAATCGTAGTTCCCACTTATGCTAGTGGAAAGCAATGGGATGTTAGTAAGAGGCAGACAAATGTCATCTTAATGAAAATGTATCTAATCTATTTCATCACATACATTTTGAAAAGTTCGATTGATTAAAATCTTTCATCGTAAGTATTAGGTGTTTTGCTTGAGTGTACAAGCGTTACCACTTACATGTTAAGAAAGATGTTTGAAAAGATGATTGAATCTTTTAGCATAAGTATTGGGTGTTTTGCTTGAGTGTACAAGCGTTACCACTTCTTGTTAAGAGATGTTTTTGTTTAAAAGTTTTAAAAGTTTGAAAAGTTTTTTTTTGTATGTGATGTAATGGAGGAGATACTTCTTCCATAGAGATGATAGATGTCTAAATCTCTTAGGAGAAATTGATTGGATTAAAGGATGCTTTTAAAGCCCGTGGGTCCTTGTATTGTTAGCCCGAGGAGGCATTAGGGGTCATCGAGGTCATCGAGGTCCTTGTATGAAGCTCAAGAGGAAGCTATAGGGTATGGTGGCTTTGGCTTGAAAGGTTTCACCGAAATCATCCTTTTACGAATAAAAGCAATTTCAAGGAAATTTTACTCATTGGGATTTGAAAGTGATTTCACGAAACCATCCTTCGGGTTATCTTAGCGCGGGTGATTCTTTGTATTGGAAGCCCAAGAGAGGTGTTAAGAGATTTCTGTCTCTTTCATTGTATGATGCCGAAGAGGCTAAACTCAATGAGGTTCTTTTGAGCGAAGCCCAGGAGGTGACTCAGCAGTGTTGTCTTATCTGAAGCCTAGCGGAGGCTAACTGTTGGGAGAGTTTCTTTGTCAAAGCCGAGAAGGCTAACCCATCTTTGAGGATAAGTTATCTTGTATAAAGCCCAGCGGAGGCTAAACTCAATGGTGATGAGTTGTCTTGTATGAACCCAGCGGAGGCTATCTTGTGGAACCTATTGATTAGTCTAATTGTTATGTTATTTATTAGGCAGTTGTATAAGCAGTGTGTGTGTGTGATATATATTCACGGAATTTATGAAGGAAATATAAACAATGCATGATGTTTATTCTGAGAGTTTATGAAATATAAACAAGTGTACGTGAAACGAGCGTTTAAAAGCAGCGTAACTTGATTATTCACAAGTTTGAAATGTGTACAAGAAATGAATATGTACGAGCGAGTTTTATATCAGAGAAAGATGGATGTACATAGGAGGGTTGGGACTTACAGTAAGAGGCCCATTGATTTGAAAGCAGTTTCACGAATAATGCTCCTTTCAATACCAATGGTATTGATGTAAAATGTACAGATGAAGAGAAATGATTGATTGAAGTTTATACGTAAAAGTATTTTCAAAAGAAAAGTATCGTATTATGTACGGATAAAGATTTTGAAAAAGAAATATATGTTATGTACGAGATAAAAAGTTTGTTTTGAAATATCAGGTGTTATATACGGATAAAAGTTTGTTTTAAAATACATGTTATATGAGATAAAAGTTTGTTTAAAAATGTTTGACAAAAGTTTGATATGTACAAGGAAATATATATACACAAAAGAATGTTATGGGACTTACACGTGATGGAGGCCATTGGTTTAAAAGAAATTTGCTCGGGAGAAACCTTCCTTTAGAACCAATGGATTCGGTATATAGACAAACGAATGAAAAACAAATGAAAGAAATTTGTTTATGTTTGAATATTGACAAAGATGTTTTGAATATGTACAAATAAAGCTAAGTATGTACATAAAGGGTTGGGACTTACACCATAAGGGAGGCCCATGATCGATCGAGAAATTCGAGAAGAAACGAGTTCAGTTTTTATCGTTTTGAATTGGATCGATTATGGTAAAAGATGCAAGTTTGATGAAAAGTTTTGAAGAATGATTTGAAAATGTTTTGAAAATGTTTTGAAATGTTAAGTTCATTTATGAGAAGTTTTGAAAAAAAATCGGAAGTCGAAAACTTGAAAAATTCACCTTTTAAGGAGGTTTGAAAAGTGTTCAGAACATCGTTTTCATTTCGATTAAAATTAATCAGATGAAAATATTTTTGGATTTTTTTGACATAATCATAAAATATATATATTAAATGACAAGTGTGCAAAAAATCATCTCAAAATGAGAAGTTTTGATTGGTTAAAAAAATTGTTGAAGTTTGATAAAAAAACATGAAAATATGGAAGTTTGTAAAAAAGAGTGAAAAAATGGTCTTCTTTGGGTTTTGAACCCATGACCTTTGGGTGGGACGTGTGCAAAAAGAACTAAGAGCAAGCGGGGACCGAGCCAGCGTTTGAATGTGTTAGTGGAAAATGACACGCGTTGATATCATGTTGGATTATTTGAATTTTCAAAAATGAAGAACAATGAAGAACACGCGAACACAGGTTTATAGTTTTGATTTTCGAAACTTTGATCCAAACTATCTCCTTCGTTTCTTAATGAAATTCAACGTTGTAAACATCAAAGTTACTCGTTTTTCCTCACGAACATGATGGCATATGTTAATTTCATTTATTTTAAGCCAGAATGATTTTGATTCGAAGAACATATGAACCCTAAAGCGATTTTCAAATTAAATGATGGATTGTTCATGATTGTTTGATTTTGTTGAGGGTTATCATTCGTTATTAGTGCGAGAAAGAGAATGGCCAAGCTTTTCTCAAAGATTCAAAGAATCATGAGAACCAAACTCGTGTTCATACCTGGAAAAGTTGAGATCGAAATCGATGCAAACGTGTTTCCAGTTGCTTTTTCTTGATTGTGTGAGCTCCAACGGCATGTAAGGATGCTCTATGGATAGCCTGCTTGCTCTGAACTTGCTTGAATCTCTCCACTCAAGTCAACCTACAGTCAGCTTAAAACAAAACTCGAAATCGAGGTTAATGATGTTCTGATTCAAGATTAATGGTTTGGATCATTCCCATGATGCATACTGATGATGTTTAGATGATCAAAACATAGCTGGCTCAGTTCAAACCAAGATTTCGAATGCTTAGGCAGTTTTACAAGTTTGGAAAATATGAAAAGTGAAAACTGATTTTCTCTTGCTTTTAGTTTGATTTTAAGTTATGAACAAGTTACATGTTGGTACTGAAACATGTTAGACACCAAGATTTACCATGTTTTTAGCTCAAACTAAGAAATGCTATGTTTCTCAACTTTGCACTAATTGCTTGATTTTCAAGAAAGTGAAGGAAAGCATGGATTTTGTGAAGTTTCTTGGTGTTGATTTCTCTTGAAATGGTGATCCTTTTATAGGCCAAAAGTCTGAATTGTTAGGCAAGGAAGTACATGGCATTTGGTAACTCAAAGCTTGCTTAAGGGGCAAGATTGTCCTTTGGCTTTTGAAAAGGAAGGTTCCTTTTTTTACCATGTGCAAAATTATTCAACTTGATCAATCTCTCAATTATCACTTCTTCTGATGTTTATCAGTTTGATGAGTCATTTTGGCAAGGTGGAAGCTTCTAGAACAAGAAAATGCAAAATGACCCATAATTTGAAGTTGTGAACTTTGAAAATTAAGTTTCATGGAGCCTTATGTTCCAAATTCAAAGACATAGCTAGCCTTCATGGATTTTGGAGTTCTTGGACATTTTGGAAATATTTTTCCATGATCTACAACTTTCATGTTTTGAGTTTTTTCAAATTCCAATTGGAACTAGGTGAAAAAATGGCTTGAAGTTTGGAAAAAATGTGAAATTTCAACACTTAGAAATTTTTCTAAGTTATAGAAATTTTGACTTTTTGTTGACTTTTCCAAATTCTTTGATTTTTTATGATCATGATGGATCATTTGAAGTATTTTGATGATTGAAAAAGTTTTGTTTTGAAAAATTTGACCAAAAGTCAAAGTTTGACTTTTCTGTGCAGATGAAATTTCATCAGACGTTTCTGAAATTGACTGATGAATTCTGTGAACCTCTGTGATGTTTTGAATCCAGAAATTAGGTCAAGATGTTGTATCTAAGATATAATGACCAATCTCTATCCAAAAAGTCAATTCTTGCTCAAAAATCGAGAGAATGCCTATGCTAGACCAAAACCTAATTGGTGATCCTCGATTGATCTATAAGAAAATGGATATCGAGGATTGAAGTGATTTGATCAAGATAGATCAAATGGAGTGAGAAAATCTCAAACCCTAATTGGTTAGCTCTTGAATCGGGGAAATCGTGAAACCTAATTTTGACACATGAATGCTATACGATTAATGTTGTTTGAGCATTGGTTATGCAACAATGCAAATGTAAGGTGGTATATTAGGTCAAAATTTGGGGTATAACAGAATGCTTATTTAAGTTTCTTTAACACGAAAGATGAAGATGAATATCTTTGTTTTGATAGGTGTAAAGAGACTTAAATATCGAATCTATAAAATTTGGACCTAAGATACCAAAAGATGCGGATGATGATTACAAAAGTTTTACCCAAAGGATATCAAAGAAATGACATGATGGGGAAAAATTTATGAGGATGACTCGATCTGTTTGAGAAAAGAGAATCCTATCTGTTGGGAAACAAGCAATATGTCTCGCTGGGGAAAGAATGATTCACAGAGAATGTGAATATCTGTTTTGTTTTGGGAAACAAAAAGATTACCTTCTGTCAGCTTTGTGACAATGTTTAAGGTAAGTGGAAATGATATTACCAATTATCAGCCTTGTGATATAGTATGGTAATGGATTTTGAAGATATTACCAATTATCAGCGAAGTGATAACTATAACAAGGTAAATCTTGAGAAATGAGTTGTTGCGTATTGACTTTGTGAATAACGACAGTGTTCTATCCAGGAATGAACTGGAAAGAAAGAATTTAATCAAGACATTGTTCCCAACGAGGGATAATCTCAGCTGGAGAATATGATAGAGAGAAGAAAATGCATTTCTCTATTTGGGGACTTTGCCCGGGAAAAAGGAAGACATATCCTACGTTTGGGAATACTCAGTTGGGAAACAAAGAAAAGTATCTTTTACATTTGGAGATATTCTGGGGATATGATATACTCGTATGAGTATATATATAACCAGTGATTTGGAAGCAAACATTTTGAGAGATGCAAAAAATGCAATGAATGATGCTATTATGTATGAATGTCATGAATGTTATATATGCATGCTAACAATACTTGACAAAACACTTAAAGGGATATTTGAGAAAAGGATTGCGTCACGATTCGAACAAATACTTGGTGAAAATTGCGACAATGGTGCGAGATATTCACTAATGAAGAATTTGAGTTGCATGGTTTACACTTTCAGAAAGGTATTTCATTGGCAACAGGTGGGGATTCTTTTGGATAAGAATACCGTCCTTTGATGATTCGATGAGGAGAAAATGCATGTGATTGGCGACTCAGGGATCGAAACACTCTTGGAGAAGCAGTTGAAGTTATTTCCGTGTTCATAGTTTCAAAGGAGAATTTTGCTTTTGTTTCAAAATTTTGAAGTAAAAATTCATTTAAAACATTTTAGTTTCAAAAGTGATTTTCACATAAAAGCGTTATTTTGCAAAAGCGAGAATAAAGTAGGAATTGCAAACAAAAGGCACAAGGCTCAAATTTATTGAATAGAATGGTAATCGACCAAGGCGTGATTCCATGAACTATTCAAAGGTTGGAAATGATAATTTATTAGGAAAAGGCTACATTGAAAGCAAATAACCACTACTATCCTAACAACTTTGAATTTCAAGTGCTTGTTGCTTGAAGAGTTGATTGAAGATCCGTTGATGGAAAATTCTTCATGTGGACAAGATCTGATTGCGATTACTTTGTCATTTTGTATCCTTGTTTTTGCCTAGATCGCCTTTTGGGTTTCGATCTATCGGGATAATTTACATTTATTGTCTCTAATTTTGCACGGATCGCCTTTTGGTTTTCAATCCACAGGGCGCTCATTTTGCCTAAGCCGCCCTTTTGGGTTTCGACTTACCGATTTCTTTTTTGTTTTAGACAAAGTATTTTTGGTAGCGTCGGCATTCACGAGATCGGGGAGTTCATCAATCCATGGTTGTGAGTCAGCACTTGAGAGAAGCTTCTTTTGACGATGTATGGGCCTTCGTAATTAGGAGTCCATTTGCCCAGAATCTGTTTGAAAAGCAGAATCTTTTTAAGCAGTCGCCTTCTCGGAATTCACGAGTCGGACCTTTTTGTGAAAGCTTTTTCATTCTTCTTTGATAGAGTTGTCCGTGACACGCAGGCGGTCGGTAGCTTTTCTTCAATTAAGTTCGGTTGGTCGTATGCTTTGACACCATTCAGCCTCGGATAGCTTAGTTTCCATGAGAACTCTCATTGGCGGGATCTCAACTTCTACGAGAACCTTTGCTTCCATGCCGTATACTAGAGAAAAGGAGTTGCCCTGTTGAAGTGCGTCTTGAAGTCGATACCCATGCGAGCAAATGGCGACATTCGTGCCGGTCTTTGTAAGTGATGACCATTTTACGGGCGATCTTTTGATGTTCTTGTTGGCGCTTCAGCGCCGTTCATCTTTGGCGGTAAGGAGGCGAGTTATGATGCTCGATCTTGAATTCCTCACAGTTCTTTCATCATTTTGTTGTTCAAGTTTGATCCATTGTCGATAATGATCTTGCTTGGAATTCCATATCGGCAAATGAGGTTGTTCTTGATGAACCTTACAACCACTTGTCTTGTGGCGTTGGCGTGAATCTTTGCTTGACCCATTTGGTGAAGTAATCAATAGCCACGGAATGAAGCGATGTCCGTTGGACGCTTTTGGTTCAATCATTCAATCATGTCGATGCCCACATGGAGACGGCCGGAGAGGAGAGAGCGTTGAGTAGAGTCGGAGGCACATGGATCTTATCTGCGTAGATCGGCACTTGTGACATCTTTTGGCGTGTTTGCGACAATCGATTCCATCGTTATCCAATAGTATCCTCTTAAGATCTTTACGGACATTGCATGCCCATTTGAATGGGTTCGAAGGACCCTTCATGCACTTCATGGATGATCGTGTGCTTCTTGTGCTGTCGGCGAAGCGAGAACCATGTCGAAGTTTCTTTTGTATAGAATATCTTCATTGAGGAAGAAATTCACGGAAAGCCTCCTTAGAGTTTTCTTATCCTTGTCGATGCCCAGTGGGTACTCTCGTGTTTGAAGGAAGCGTTTGATGTCGTGGAACCACGGCTTATCGTCGGCCTTACATTGCAAACACATATGCGGTCTTTCAAGGCGTCGATGCAATTCTGGGCATATCATTCCAATCATTGACTTTGAATAGGGAAGATAGAGTAGCCAAGCGTCGCCATCGATTTTGATCTCGGGGATATGATGCGGTTCAACTTTGTTGAAGAAAGTCAACAATCGTCTCGCATAATCTACGTAAGGAATTAGACCAAGATGATGAGTTTCATACTTGTCTTTGATTTGATTGATCAAAGTGAGTCTCCATATATATCAGGATCTTGATCCTCAGTCGATAGCTTCTTGATACCCGTGATGCATGCTTCATATTGCTACGTTGTTGGTGCAATCAAATAGCAATCTGGCGAAAGCGGGATATGAGAACCCTCGGGAGTGATGATGGCGCCATTCCATTGCCAAAACATTTACTGCTCATCGAAGACTAGGCCCCATCGGGATTTGGATCTGGTCCTTCTCAGTGTAGCGGTTCGTCACAATCTTTCATCTTCAGTACATAACATTGCGGAGTCATATTTGAGAGATTGGGATTCATTGGCGGTGATAAGCCAAGTGATCGTGAGAATGCTTCCTTTAGCACGCTACGGTAGCGGTATTGTCATATTCGAGATAGTAGCATTTGCCATCGGCGATTCTCCGGTTAAAGCGAGGCTTCTCATCGTGCTTGATAGGATCCATTTTGGATATTAACCAGTCGTGTGATTGATCATGTATTGGCGAAGGCGTTTTGAAGCCCGTACCAAAGCGCTGACATGTTTTCTCGAGCATGGAGTAGCGAGTTTCCTGATCGTGAATTTCTTACTCGGGTAGTAGATGGCATGCTCCTTCTTAGGTTTCGTCTTGTTGTCCAATCGCGACCATGGACTCTTCTAATGCGGTGGGTATATGATCAATGGTCTTCCTTCCTTTGGAGGGATCAATATTGGTGGTTACGGCGGTATTCTTTGATCTTGTCGAATGCTCTTTGGCAATCTTACATCCACTACCTTTTGATCTTTGGAGAAGCTTGAATATCGGCCCAGTGGCGATCATCGAGAGATAAATCTGGAGATATAATTCAATCGTCAAGAAATCCTCTTACTTGCTTTTACGTGCGTGGTGTAGGCATTTCTGAATAGCCTTGACTTTGTCGGTCGACTTCAATTCCTCTTTGGTGTGATGAAACCTAGGAGTTTTCTGATCTTACCCCAAAGGTGCATTTGTTAGGATTCGGTAGATGAAACTTCCTTAGTCGTTGAAACAACTTTAAGAGATAGTCATATGTTCCTCTTGATTGTCGGACTTTGCTATCATATCGTCCGTAGACCTCGATCTCTTTGTGCATCATATCATGAAAGAGAGTAGTCATTGCCCTCACGGTAAGTTGCGCTGCATTCTTTAATCCAAATGGCATTACCTTGTAGCGAAGGTGCCCGTGGCGTGATGAAGATGTCTTCTCCATGTCTTGAGCCATTACGATCGATTATAACGGAGAAACCATCCATGAAGGAAAAGGCGTTGAATTTGGCGGTACTATCCACTAGCATGTCGATGTCGGAAGTGGGAAATCGTCTTTTGGACTAGCTTTGTTCGGATCTCGGTAGTCAACACACATTCGACCTTTCCATCTTTCTTGGATACTGGTACTATGTTGGCTAGCCATTGAGAATACTCGAGTGACAAGGAAACCGGTGTCGGTTTTTGGACTTCCTTTTTAATTTTCTCGACCATTTCGGGATGAACTCTCCTCGATTTTGTAGCGGGACATTACGGTTTTAACGGCAAGTGATGCTCTCTATCTTTGGTATCGAACCCGGCATATCTGGTAGGACCAAGCAAACACATCAACATATTCTTTGAGAAGACTTATCAGTTTGCTTTTGACACTGCTGTTGAGTGAAGCTCCAATATTGACTTCTTTTATATCTTCCTCAGAACCCAAGTTAATTGCTTCTAGAGGTTCTTTGTGAGGCTGAATGATCCTTTCCTCGTGCTTAAGCAACCTAGAAATTTCATCCGGGATCTCTTCTTCAACTTCTTCTTGACTTGAGGTTTCAAAGTTGAGAGAGGCGTGGGATTCTTGCTTTCAATGGGTTTATCCATTTGTTTAATCTGCAATTTTGATTTATGTTTGATTAAAAAAAAGTTTTTATCATCATTTTTTTTTGAAAGTTAATGTGAAAGTGTTGCAGATTAATTTTTCATTATGATTTTTTTTCTTTGTGTTTTTAGGATTATCATTTCGAGAAAAGGTAAAATGAAAATAAATCTGAGTGGAAACAAAACAACGCATTTTATTTATGTTTCACAATATAAGCAGGGCCTAAAATACAAACTCATTTGTCTTGGGCAAGACAAGAGAAATTATTTAAAAGCTAAACCCTATAAAACATCTCTTCGCTTTGGGCGACGGAGTTCAAAACAAAAGCAAAGATAAACTACTTAGAGCTATGAACATTAGTCTTAACTTCGGGTTTCCAATAGTGGCGAACTCCTTGGAAGTCAGTACTCGGGTAATTTTCCGCTTGGTTTAACCCTCGAGTAAACTTTGATTCTTGGTGACGAGGCTTTGAAGACTACGGGCGATGGCCTTTGCCTTTGGTCTTTGCTAAGCGATCTTCTTGATTAACGGATCGGGAAGTATGAGAGATAGCCTTTGTACTTCTGTTGATCTTTGTGTTGAATCTTGGGGATGTTCCTTCCGGTCTTGGAGTGAAGAGACTCGTTGTCGTGACACTTTCCGCATCGTATCTGAATCATACTCTTGCTCTTGGTGATCATGTTGATGTAGTGGTAACGGGATCGGCTTGGTGAAATCCACAGGCGTGTTGAAGCGAGATCTTCATTTGGGACCTCGATCTGTTGATTAGTTTGAGAAGGCAGTATTCCTCTTACGATTGACTAGGGTAATCAAAGTCATCACCCCATCACATGGGTTGGATATCTTCGATCCGGATTTTTGAGCTTTACGTGAGTATTTCACCATGTAGTCGTGTTGCCACTTGGTTCTCCCAGGTATCCCAATTCGCGAGGGGGGTGGATTTTCATGTTCTTTGCGAGGGACATGTCTTTGAATTGATCGGTCGGTGCATTGAAACAAGGGATCCTGGCGTTTACTTGAGTTTTCGAGTTGATATACGAGACTAAAAGCTCATGCGGAAAATGCCCTATTGTATTTCATGGTCATCTCGGTTTACGTAAATTTGTAAATCACCAATGTCTAACAAATCTTTGAATATCTGCTCTTATGGTGGGACATCCATGGATATTCTTGGAGCAGATATAGCAAGCATAATCATGCTTAGTGAAGGTACTCATTTCTTTATGCTTCATGAAGATGCACCAGTTTCCTTTGACTAAGTTTACATACGTGACAAGGTACATCGTATTCCTTAGCATTAGATTCATGAGTGTCCTATGGGTGGGAAGTGGATTGGCTTGCATTCGGACTTGTGTTTACGAAGGAAAGAAGATTAGCCTTCACTAATCTACGTACTTACGCCTTGATGCTATGCAATGCTCAAGGTCATGGCGGTGCCCCTTGGTGAAAAGGCAGAGACATGTCGACTTTGTACCACCATGGTAGTTTTTCGGGGACGGAGGTGGTAACCTTATGCATATTAGATTCCTTTCTATCGGTAGAGGTAAAGTTACGTATGCGTCATGGGAATTGGGTCGAGCCGGGTGACCCGGCGTGGTTTTGGTTGTAAGCTGAGCACATTGACGAGGTTGTTGAGTTTGTTATTTTGAAATTGCGGAGCAATTCACGGAGTTAATGTTGTGATGGCGCTATGGCGGCTACATGTTGTTGAATGACATTCTTGCGTGGTTTCCTCGGGATACCATTCCTACGTCATGTTCTTTTTCCTTGGGAAGCTGGTTCCAACTTTCTTGGTATTACTAGAAGATCCTACTTCCTTGGTTGGGCGTCTGTCAGAACCCCTTCTAGTCGCATTCCATGCTTACCATTTCGTTGAAGTCAAGGGGCGCTAGCGATCATTCGCTCATAGTAGAATGAGTTTAGAGTATTCAAGAATACCTTAGTCATCTCTTTCTCTTCCAGGCGGGTTGACTTGGCGACATTTCCCTCCATCGTTCTATTCCTTGAATGTCTCTCTTTCCTTTTGAGACATGGGCGGAGTTGATCCTATCGGAGCCATATCAAGTTGAATTTGTATTCTTTGGGCGAAGGCTTTACCTAAGTCGTTGAATGATTGGATATTCGTCTTGTCTAAACCCATGTACCACTTGATGCGCAGGTGAGACTATCTTGGAAGTAATGAATTAACGGTGATGATCCTCATTGTCGTAGACATTTTCCTAGCATACATTGTGAGATGACTACGAGGACAAGAATTCCCTTTGTACTTTTCAAAATCAGGGATTTTGAATTTAATATTTTTACGAGGAACTAAGCGAGAGATTAAGGCTTTTCCCAAATAATTCTTTCCTTGAATCGTTTTTATCTCAGCTGCATTTTGAGGAGTTATTCACGGAGATTTTCCATTGAACCCGGCGTTCGTGCTATTTCTGAGTGTGATGAACTTCTTAAATGCGGTAGTGTGCACTACGGGTGAATTCAACATGATCGGTTGAGAGGCCGACATTGTTACTTGTGGAAAAGTTATTCCGTTGTGGAATAAGCGTGGCGTTTTCTTTGCAAAGTAGGTATTTCAAGCGAGGTTGTTTGAGAAGTCGGTTGGCGAACTCCAATGCCGAAGTTAAAGGCATTCCCCATGGATAGCCCTACGGCATCTTTGAAAGGTGAACTCTTGTTGCGACAATGGCTGGAGTAGTAGTATCCTCTGAAGTTGCTATTTGGTTATATTTGCTCGATCTTGCTTGTTGACTTTCTTGTTGTGTGGCGAGTTGACCAAAGATGTGAGTCTTTCCACTTCTTCTTGTAGCGTAGTTACCGTACTCAGGAGTTCAGTTTTCTTGCTCAAAATTCTCCATTACTTTTCTTCTTTTGATGCGGTATAAATGCGTTCGAGTTGGTGCGGATGCGATCGAGAAACTCTAAGGCGACGACTTGACAATTTTCTATCTAGAAAAGTGGCGGTTCAAAGCGTGAATGATTAGACTCTAGATGGTAGACTTAAATGCAAAGTATGATGCATGAATATGATTGTAAAGAAAAGAAAATTTCCAAAGAATTTATGCTAAGCGAGATATTTACGGCAAATATTTGGATGGAAAACACAAATTTCATTGATTAATGGAAGAAGATTACAACAATTGTTTTTGTTGGAGCATTGCTCACACAAATGATACAATAAATGATAAAATTACAAACTAAATTAAACTAATTAAACATCTTCGTCGGATGGCGATCAAAACTTGATGCGACTTGACGAGTTTCCTTCCATAGTGAGCTTTTAGTTTGGCTTTCTCGGCTTTTAGCTTGCTAATGACTCTCTTCCACTCGTTGGGAGCGGGCTTCTTGATTGTCATTTCCTCGAGCTTTCTTTTCCTTTCCTTGGCGTATTTACGGATGGCGTTATCCTACAGAATCTTCTCATCTTTCTCCATGAGCCATTCATCACGGAAGTAGGCGTTTTTCATGATCTTTGACTTGCTTCTTGAGCTTCTTATTCTCAAGGTTAGTCTTAAGGAATTTGCTTTCAAAGCTTCTTTCTCAAACCTTATCTTGGTCGAGCTTCTTGGTATTCTCCTGACTTCAGCGGGAAAATTTGTCGATTTGGGCGGCCGAGAACATGGGATCCTCATAAGCGTAAGGCATTGAAATTCCTTCGCTCTTTTCTTTATCCAAGTGTAGGTTTCCATGGCTACACAATTCTTTGCCTTACCTTTTCCTTTCTTTCGGATGTGATGCCAAGCTTTGATTATCCTAACCTTGATCCTTGGGAATCCTCTCCTTTATGATAAAGTAGCTTTCTCTTGTAAAGCGGAGGTTTACGAATTGTCATTGGCGTTTTGCTAGGAATGGGTTGTAGTTGATTCCTCCTTTCGTACCAATGAGGAGTGCGTTGGCAAATTCTCCACGATGATTTCCATCTCATTGTTTGCCAAGGTATACCAATGGATATAAATCGTTTGTAAGAGACATGAGTCTTCTTGACCAATGCCACTCGTCTTTGTTTCGCGGAAGATAGGAGACTTAGGCGGTGTGAGACAATCCATTTGAAAAGCAGTACCTGACACACGATAGTTCCGTCTCCTTGGCGATTCCTATGATGAATAGAGGCGTCGTATCACCAAGCAAGGTGGGAGCAGGTTTCCAATCGAGAAAGATCCTTATGGCGTTGATATCAGCGAAATTTGGGACGTTGAAACAACACCAATCCATAGAGGAGTAAAGCTAAAATAGCTTCAAAGGCTACCATACTACCGCGGAGAACTTGAGAGCCTTCTCCATTAGGAACTAAGTTAGTCCTAAGAGTTTTCCTCTGGTAGTTAGGTTTTGTCTATCTCGGGTTTCTTTAAATGAGCCATTGTTGCAATGACTTGTGACTTGGGAATGGCTTCAAACCATTGAAAGGCACTTTGTAAATCTTGAGATTCCTAGGATATCGCATACTCTTCCAAAGTAGGCATCAGTGATAATCGGGGAAAGTGAAGCGATATGGCGGATCGTGGGCGAGCGAAGGTTTGAGAAGTCCTTCATCAACGTTAGCGTTCAAAGAGTTAAAAGAGTTCCATAGCGTTTTACGAAATCAGGGGATCTTCTACCAAGGATGCTAACTCTTTAACTTTCCTAGATCGAGGAATCCTAAAGCGTATCTTTTGGTGAATCTTCCTCGGCGTCCATCACTCTAACCTAAAATATTTTACAAAGAAAAATCTCTAAATTCTTTGGAAATGGAGAGAAAATGAAGTTTTTATGAATGAATGAATGAATGCATGAATGCAACAAACATGGTTAGTAGTTATACACACGGGCGGCGTTGAAGTCACGAGCATGAAGCCAGCGATAAGAATCAGCGGGGTTAAGTTCTAAGGGCTTATTCATACGTGAATCGGGTTCTCTTGATATCTGAGCTCAACACTCCCTTCAAAACATTATTGGATTTGGTGAATACTCGATGGTCCAATAATATTTTCAAGAGAAACTACTTTGATCGTAGTATCGCATGACAATTACTCTAGGCTTACACGAATAATCTACTACATCCTAATGGCGGGATGGTTTATGTGTTCTGATCCACTCGACTTCTTAAGTTCTCCAGAAAATCTGCGTCTTCGCATTACTTGCTTAAACACAATATCCTCAAGACAACCTCCCGGAAATATTAACCCGAAAGCATTGAGCGCTCACGTATTAATACCTCCACCTAGATCTTAAAATGTTTCTTAAATCCGGGTTAGGATTTCTTTCCATCAAGTGAAATCGCGAAACACAATAAAGAAAAAGCAGGATATGCAAAAATATGAAAAGCTTATCCCTTTCTTTTCTTTTGAAAACAAAAAACTTGGTGCTCTCGGACGGAGTAGCGCGTTTCTTTTTTTGAAAAATCAAAATTTCAGTACTCCCGTGAGTCGCCATTTTCTGTTCGCGTTAAAGGTGGCCTTTGAGGATGAGCGTGAGTTCGGATTCTCGATGCAACGATTTAAATCTTTTGATTTGTTTATAAAGATGCATGAGCATCGAGCTTTATTATTTTCAACACAAGAAAGATGATTTAATGATTATGAAAAGGGGAAAAAATACCCTCAATTGATATTGGTATGCGTAACGACTAGCGCAAACTAGGCGTAACGCATTGGGAAGATACGAGTAAGGGGATTGGTATATAAAGGGAATAGATGGAGCACCCTAAATATATGTAGTTATCTACGACTTTATATATGAATATGTTTGATATGTTGTGTGTTTTTAATTGCTATTTCTATGATTGGGAAAGTTTCTCCTTTGGGATTTTAAACGATGAATTATGTGGGATTCTAGGTTTTGTTATTATTGTGCTCAAAGATCATGGATCTTACGCATACATATCCTAGTGGGAATCGAGCATTTGTAGCTCGGATCTAGGGTCCTATGGTTTGTTTAGTGCAGGGAGATAGAAATTTGCTCGGCAAGGATGAGACCTTGTGCCTCGTATTCTCAAAGGATGTTGAGAAAGTCGAGCAATCGTAGTTCCACTTATGCTAGTGGAAAGCAGCGGGATGTTAGTAAGAGGCAGACAAATGTCATCTTAATGAAAAATGTATCTAATCTATTTCATCACATACATTTTTGAAAAGTTCGATTGATTAAAATCTTTCATCGTAAGTATTAGGTGTTTTGCTTGAGTGTACAAGCGTTACCACTTACATGTTAAGAAAGATGTTTGAAAAAGATGATTGAATCTTTTAACTGTAAGTATTGGGTGTTTTGCTTGAGTGTACAAGCGTTACCACTTACTGTTAAGAGATGTTTTTTGTTTGAAAACAGTTTTAAAAAGTTTGAAAAGTTTTTTTGACTGTATGTGATGTAATGGATGAGATACTTCTTCCATAGAGATGATAGATGTCTAAATCTCTTAGGAGAAATTGATTGGATTAAAAGGATGCTTTTAAGAAGCCCGTGGGTCCTTGTATTGTTAGCCCAAGAGGAGGCATTAGAGGTCATCGAGGTCCTTGTATGAAGCTCGAGAGGAAGCTATAGGGTATGGGTGGCTTTGGCTTGAAAGGTTTCATAGAAATCATCCTTTTACGAATAAGAGCAATTTCAGGGAAATTTTACTCATTGGGGAATTTGAAAGTGATTTCAGGAAACCATCCTTCGGGGGTTATCTTAAGCGGGTGATTCTTTGTATTGGAAGCCCGAGGAGGTTAAGAGATTTCTTGTCTCTTTCATTGTATGATGCCCGAAGGCTAAACTCAATGAGGAGTTCTTTTGAGCGAAGCCCAGAGGAGGTGACTCAGCAGTGTTGTCTTATCTGAAGCCTAAGCGGAGGCTAACTCTGTTGGGAGAGTTTCTTTGTACTGAAGCCAGAGAAGGCTAACCCATGTTGGGGATAAGTTATCTTGTATGAAGCCAATGGAGGCTAAACTCAATGGTGATGAGTTGTCTTGTATGAAGCCAAGGCTATCTTGTGGGAACCTATTGATTAGTCTAATTGTTATGTTATTTATTAGGCGGTTGTATAAGCAGGTGTGTGTGTGATATGTATTCACGAGGAATTTATGAAGGAAATATAAACAAGTGCATGATGTTTATTTGTGATTTATGAAATATAACAAGTGTACGTAAAGCGAGCGTTTAAAGCAGCGTAACTTGATTATTCACAAGTTTGAAATGTGTACAAGAAATGAATATGTACGAGCGAGTTATTTATGTAGAGAAAGATGGATGTACATAGGAGGTTGGGACTTACAGTAAGAGGCCCATTGATTTGAAAGCAGTTTCACGAGGGAAATGCTCCTTTCAATACCAATGGTATTGATGTAAAATGTCGAGATGAAGCGAAATGATTGATTGAAGTTTATCTGTAAAAGTATTTTCAAAAGAAAGAGTATACGTATTATATACGGATAAAAGATTTTGAAAAAGTATATGTTATGTACGAGATAAAAGTTTGTTTTGAAATATACGTGTTATGTCTGGATAAAAGTTTGTTTTAAAATATACGTATTATACGGATAAAAGTTTGTTTAAAAAATGTTTGACAAAAGTTTGATATGTACAAGGAAATATTATGTACACAAAAGAATGTTATGGGACTTACACCGTGATGGAGGCCCATTGGTTTAAAAAGAAATTTCGCTCAGGAGAAACCTTCCTTTAGAACCAATGGATTCGGCGTATAGACAAACGAATGAAAAACAAATGAAAGAAATTTGTTTATGTTTGAATATTGACAAAGATGTTTTGAATATGTACAAATAAAGCTTAGTATGTACATAAAGGGTTGGGACTTACACCATAAGGGAGGCCCATTATCGATCGAGAAATTCAAGAAGAAACGAGTTCAATTTTTATCGTTTTGAATTGGATCGATTATGGTAAAAGATGCAAGTTTGATGAAAAAGTTTTGAAGAATGATTTGAAAATGTTTTGAAAATGTTTTGAAATGTTAAGTTCATTTATGAGAAGTTTTGAAAAAAATCGGAAGTCGAAAACTTGAAAAATTCACCTTTTAAGGAGGTTTGAAAAAGTGTTCAGAACATCATTTTCGACTCGATTAAAAATTAATCAGATGAAAATATTTTTGGATTTTTTTGACATAATCATAAAATATATATATTAAATGACAAGTGTGCAAAAAATCATCTCAAAATGAGAAGTTTTGATTGGTTAAAAAAATTGTTGAAGTTTGATAAAAAACATGAAAATATGACAAGTTTGTGAAAAAAGAGTGAAAAAATGGTCTTGCTGGGTTTTGAACCCATGACCTTTGGGTGGACACGTGGCAAAAAGAACTAAGAGCAAGCCAGGGACCACTGAGCCAACGCGTTTGAATGTGTTAGTGGAAAATGACACGCGTTGATATCATGTTGGATTATTTGAATTTTCAAAAATGAAGAACAATGAAGAACACGCGCGAACCTGGGTTTATAGTTTTTGATTTTCAGAAACTTTGATCCAAGCTATCTCCTTCGTTTCTTAATGAAATTCAACGTTGTAAACATCAAAGTTACTCGTTTTTTCCTCACGAACATGATGGCATATGTTAATTTCATTTATTTTAAGCCCAGAATGATTTTGATTCGAAGAACACTTATGAACCCTAAAGCGATTTTCAAATTAAATGATGGATTGTTCATGATTGTTTGATTTTGTTGAGGTTATCATTCGTTATTAGTGCGAAAGAGAATGGCGAGCTTTTCTCAAAGATTCAAAGAATCATGAGAACCAAACTCGTGTTCATACACGGAAAAGTTGAGATCAAAATCGATGCAAGCGTGTTTCAGTTGCTTTTCTTGATTGTGTGAGCTCGGCATGTAAGGATGCTACATGGATAGCTTCTGCTCTGAACTTGCTTGAATCTCTCCACAAGTCAACCTACGGTCAGCTTAAAACAAAACTCGAAATCGAGGTTAATGATGTTCTGATTCAAGATTAATGGTTTGGATCATTCCATGATGCATCTTGATGATGTTTGGATGATCAAAACATAGCTGGCTCAGTTCAAACCAAGATTTTGAATGCTTAGGCAATTTTACAAGTTTGGAAAATATGAAAAGTGAAAACTGATTTTCTCTTGCTTTTAGTTTGATTTTAAGTTATGAACAAGTTACATGTTGGTACTGAAACATGTTAGACACCAAATTCACCATGTTTTTAGCTCAAACTAAGAAATGCTATGTTTCTCAACTTTGCACTAATTGCTTGATTTTCAAGAAAGTGAAGGAAAGCATGGATTTTGTGAAGTTTCTTGGTGTTGATTTCTCTTGAAATGGTGATCCTTTTATAGGCCAAAAGTCTGAATTGTTAGGCAAGGAAGTACATGGCATTTGGTAACTCAAAGCTTGCTTAAGGGGCAAGATTGTCCTTTGGCTTTTGAAAAGGAAGGTTCCTTTTTTTACCATGTGCAAAATTATTCAACTTGATCCAATCTCTCAATTATCACTTCTTACTGATGTTTATCAGTTTGATGAGTCATTTTGGCAAGGTGGAAAGCTTCTAGAACAAGAAAATGCAAAATGACCCATAATTTGAAGTTGTGAACTTTGAAAATTAAGTTTCATGGAGCCTTATGTTCCAAATTCAAAGACATAGCTAGCCTTCATGGATTTTGGAGTTCTTGGACATTTTGGAAAGATTTTTCCATGATCTACAACTTTCATGTTTTGAGTTTTTACAAATTCCAATTGGAACTTGGTGAAAAAATGGCTTGAAGTTTGGAAAAAATGTGAAATTTCAACACTTAGAAATTTTTCTAAGTTATAGAAATTTTGACTTTTTGTTGACTTTTCCAAATTCTTTGATTTTTTATGATCATGATGGATCATTTGAAGTATTTTGATGATTGAAAAAGTTTTGTTTTGAAAAATTTGACCAAAGTCAAAGTTTGACTTTTATCGAGATGAAATTTCATCGAGCGTTTACGAAATTGGTGATGAATTACGTGAACCTCTGTGATGTTTTGAATCCGAAATTAGGTCAAGATGTTGTATCTAAGATATAATGACCAATCTCTATCCAAAAGTCAATTCTTGCTCAAAAATCGAGAGAATGCCTATGCTCGACCAAAACCTAATTGGTCGATCCTCGATTGATCTATGAAAAATGGATATCGAGGATTGAAGGTGATGATTTGATCAAGATAGATCAAATGGAGTGAGAAAATCTCAAACCCTAATTGGTTAGCTCTTGAATCGACGAAAATCAGTGAAACCCTAATTTTGACACATGAATGCTATACAGATTAATCTTTGTTTGAGCTATTGGTTATGCAACAATGCAAATGTAAGGTGGTATATTAGGTCAAAATTTGGGGTATACAATTATCAGCTAGAGTAGCCACATCCATACAATGACTTAGCGGATGCTTTCTACAAAGTACCGATTATAGCGAATTGGCACCCACTCGCGTGCGACTAAAGCATGTCATGGGTCGTGATGAAAAGTTCAAAGAATATGCTCGAAATGGAGAGATCTTGCGGGCGAGTTCAACCACCCTTGTCCATGGGGAGTTGGTTGATATGTTTATGGGAACAACGGCAGGCCCATTCTTGATCATCTTATTGGAAACTCTTGTTAGGTTTCATAGGTGATATTAACGAGGACATTGAAGTTGGAATCAAGGCGGAAAGATTGGGTAGAAGTCATCCTCAATCTTTGCGAAGAGATCTATTGGTAAGAAAGAAGCCAATCTGTATGGTCGGAAAGGTCGTGTCGAGGCGGGTACTCAATCTAGGGCGGTTGTGATCTCGATCCTACACCGTGACCTCAATGAGACAACACATGTAACGAGCAGCCCACGAAGGCGGTTTACAAAGATCAACATGCCATTGTCATAAGCATTACAACACATGTTGAAAGCGGTGATTACCACGAGGATCCTCCTCGACACATGACACTTCCTCTCGAGATACAATCCTAATGCCAAGTGTGCATACCACTCCAATAGCCCAGGGCATGACACCAACGACTGTTGGGCTCTGAAGAACAAGATTCAAGACATGATTGAAGCCAAAGAAATTGAGTTTGATCCTCCAGTCGAAACTCTGAATGTGATCAACGCACCAATGCCTAACCACGGCAAAAGTTCCAATGCTATTTACAAGAATTCTTATGTTTTTGATGTGAAAAACTTGACTATTCCTCTGATGACTATTAAGAAGAATCTACTGCAAGTCGGTGTCAACCCAGGATGCCCGGAGAATTGTCGTTGGTGCCCATCTACACCTGACGGATGTGCTTGGTTGAGAAGGCGTGTTCAATGCATAATGGATAACCCAAAAGTGTTATTCCTGAAACCTTCACCTGTGGAGAATCTTTGTGAAGACATGTCTAAGAATCTGAAGATCGAAGATGTGAGCGAAGCCGTACCAGACGTTTGGGATACCTTGGGGAAGCCAAGTGGAAAGTTTGATTACATGGTGAAGTATACCGTTCCTGAAAGTTACAAGATTCCTATCGAAGATGTCAAGGCAACCGGATGGGGAGATGATTTCCCAGAAGACTATGCTGATGTAAACACGATAAGGATCTCCTTTGTCGATCCTACATTATGTAACTGCTCACGAGATGTAATAGCTTAATTAGGACTTACTTTCCGCACTCCTATATTACGTAACTGCCCCAAAGCCATGTAATAGCGTAGGATTTACTTTCCGCACTTTACTTTCCGCAATTTACTTTCCGTACCCATATAAACTGCTAGTAACTAGGCGTGTATGGCAAGATAAAAACGAACGTAGATCACTTCTAATTGCAAGATAACTTGTCTGAATTTAACACACTCTCTTTACACATGCACCCCCTAGGCTATTCTCTCTCGTTGCCTTTCGAATAAATGGTCAAGTCCCTCGAACGTAGAGGTATCCTAGCACCGTTGCCTACGAAATATATCATAATAGTCCTTTCGATACAAAGATCATAGTCCCTCGATGTTGCCTACGGATACATGATCTCATCCCTCGATTGTTGCCTACGAAAAGTGATGATCGTCCCTTCAAATATGCTAGGATACTCCTACAAGTTGCCTTCTATGACCATCCGATGTCCCTTCGAATGTCCCTTCTACATCCAACGAATAGGGTTACCTACCAACTAATGGTATGGATAGTACTATTCTAAAGGAAAGTAAAATAACACGGAAACGACCGTTCTGAGTAGGTAATAAGACTTTTAGTTGCTTGCTCCATCAAAATATCTTTTTCACACCTCACACTTTTGCAAAGTTAAAACACTTTTCAAACGAAATATTTCGAAGACGTATACATTCCAGTGTGAATCATTACGAAGTCAAAGCGAAATGCCTTTTCAAATACACACACAGAAAGCAAAATTTTAAAGATGAGCTAAAGCAACTAAGAGCCCGTAGATAACTACGGATGGAAAGGGTGCTAATACCTTCCCTTTTCATAACCTTCTCCCTTACTCAGAATCTAACGAAGGTCTTTTCTGTTCTTTTCACCTTTCCTTAATTGGATAAAAGAAAAGTCGGTGGCGACTCTTGCTATCTGCAACATTTGCGATCAAAAGCAAAACAAATCAAAGTCAGTTCTCCTACCGTATTATAGTTGGCAAACAGATCATCACCTTGCATGAAAAATGGTAAGTGCTCTAAATTGTTTCCAAAAAATTGGCAGCCTCAAACCATTGTCGACCAAGATGGATATCCCGTCTACAAAAGAAGGGATACTGGCATTACTATTCTGAAAAGGAATATTGTTCTTGATAATAGGTATGTAGTTCCTTATAATGCATATTTGCTAAAGAAATATCAGGCGCACATAAATATGGAATGGTGTAATCAAGGGACTTCAATCAAGTACTTATTCAAGTATATTAACAAAGGTTATGATAGAATTACTGCAGCTGTTGTTCGGACCGAATCGGACGGAAGTACAGTTGTTAGAGAGGTTGGTGAAATCAAACAATACCTTGATTGCAGGTACGTTTCCCCAAGTGAGGCATGTTGGAGGATTTTTTCATATCATATCCATGGTAGATCTCCTTCTGTTGAGAGGTTGTATTTTCATATGGAGGGCGAAAATCCCGTTTACTACACTGATTATGACTTCATAGATGACGTTCTTGAAAAACCAACTGTAAAGGAATCAATGTTTCTGACTTGGAGGAGGCAAACAAAAATACGAAGATGCAAAGAGTTTAACATACTACGCTTTTCTTTCCAAGTTTTTACGATAAAAGATACCGTTTATGGAGACCTGCAAAAGGTCGTACAATTAGCGATTAATTTGGGTTCCTCTAGCGTGGTGAACTCTATTACCTTAGAATGATGTTGTGGTTGTCAAGGGACCGACTTGCTATGAGGATATAAAAAGGTTGGTGGAATAGTTCGTGAGAGTTTTAGAGATGCATGCTTTGAGATGGGATTTCTTAATGATGACAAGGAATATGTTGCAGCCATAAATGAGGCCAAAGATTGGGGTTCCGGCAATTGTTTGAGGAAGCTTTTTGTCACGATGCTGTTGTCCGGTACTGTTAATCGTCCACGACATGTTTGGCAACAAACTTGGAAGTTGCTATCTAACGGTATTCTTTATCAACAAAAATTGTATTTGGAAGAAGAGGTACAATCCTTTAATACTTATATACAGTTATTACATATCATACAATTTCAAACCATAGCTAACTATTATAATGAGTTCTTATTCTTATAATAGATTTTAAACTAATGTGGATGCAATAGAAGAAGTACAATCCTTTAATACTTCCATATAGCTATTACATATCATACAATTTCAAACCATACTTAATTATTATAACAATTTCTTATTCTTATAATGTAATTTAAACTGCTGTATATGCAACTTTGAAAATGCAGTATAAACAACCTTTTCTCACAGCTACTAATAAAAATCAGAACATTTGGAATGTACCTGAAGCAGTTATACTGTTGTATTATATTGAACTATTGAACGCATTATGATACAACCATTTAATTTTTACTGAGGCTTTTGTATGGCTAACTTCAATAACAGTATGATTTACATTGTACACAATAGTTATAATTTATATTGCTTTGTATTTTTCTTGGAAGGCATGCAATTGTCAACTACAAAACTGACAAATCTCACATTAATTGAGATTGAGAATATGATGCAATCAAACTGAAGAAGCTTGCGTGAATTTAAAGATATGTCGTATCCAGATTTGTATATAACGCGACATGTGGGCAATAGACTAATTTATGATGAACATGATTACGATGTTGATATAGAGCGACAAAACTTTCAGAATCTATTTACATCTCTAACAGGTATTTTCTCATTCTTTAAATCAATGTTGTTATCATTAAATTCCAATATAATGATTCTTTCAATTTGAATGTTAAGATGAACAACGTGCAATCTTTGAAACCATAATGGATGGTCAACAAACAAAAGCGGAGGGTGTTTTTTACATGGATACGGGGGAACTGGTAAAACTTTTATGTGGAGAACATTATCAAGTGCACTTCGTTCAGAGAAAAAAATTGTTCTTGATGTTGCTTCAAGTGGCATAGCTTCCTTATTATTTCCAGGTGGTAGAACAGCCCATTCAAAGTTCAAAATACCCGTTCAACCCTTAACTCTACTTGCAATGTTGACAAAGACTACGAACATTCCACGATTATTGAAGCTCTGATGTCATAATATGGGACGAAGCACCCATGGCTCATAAGAATTGTTTTGAGGCCTTGGATAAGACCCTTAAGGATGTCATGAGCAATAAGGGTTTTGCAAATACAATTTTTGGTGGTAAGATAGTTATATTTGGAGGAGATTTCCGTCAGATACTTCCAGTTGTTCCAAGAGCAGGGCGTTCTGATATTGTTCATGCTTCCATTTGTTCATCTTATGTATGGGACTATTGTCAAGTCCTAACACTAACCAAAAACATGAGACTACAGAATAGAAGGGACAATATAACTTCTAATGAACTTGCAGAATTCTCTAAATGGATATTAGATGTTGGTGATGGTAAAATATGTGAACCTAATGATGGATTAGCTGATATAGAAATTCCTCCGGATTTGTTAATTTCCAATTTTAAGGATCCAATAAGAGCTATAGTTGAAAGCACATACCCAAATTTGGTTGCCGAGTTTCAAAATATAGAATTTCTACAAGGAAAAGCAATACTTGCTTCAAACATTGAAGTTGTTGATAAAATTAATCATTACGTATTGGACATGATACTAGGTAAAGTAAAGTTTATTTTAATCTATATATTCATATAAATGTTTCGTTCTAAAATTATTCTTGAATAACATATTGGATTGACTTTGCGTTTTTGCGTTTGTTAGGTGAGGACAAAGAGTATTTGAGTTTTGATTCAATTGATAGAACTTATACAAGTTACACCGAAGCCTATGAATGTCTTACTCCAGAGTTTCTTAGCAAACTAAGGACTTTAGGTATTCCAAATCACAAACTCAAATTGAAGGTTGGTACACCAATAATGCTAATGAGAAATTTGGACCAAAACGATGGTTTGTGCAATGGAACTAGACTAATTGTTACAAGGTTGGCAAATCATGTTATTGTAAGATCATATGCGGAAAGAGCGTAGGTAACATATTTTACATCCCTTGAATGTCTATGTCACCTTCCAGTCACCGTGGCCATTTAAGTTGATTAGGAGACAATTCCCAATTATTGTGTCATCTGTGATGACAATTAATAAGTCTCGAGGCCAATCACTTGATACCGTTGGATTGTATTTGCCTACTCTGTATTTAGTCATGGCGAATGTATGTAGCTATTTCAAGAGTTACAAGCAAAAGTGGTCTTAAGATCTTAATACATGATAATGAGAATGTATCAACATATATCACTACAAATGTTGTATACAAGGAAGTTTTCAATCTCTTTGTTGATGGGTAAGTACATGATAACAAATATTTTCTTTACTATAAATTGTTTGCATAATTCTTTGCGATTTTGCATAATTTATCATGCGGTCAATTAGTTGAAAACATCGATTAAGCGACTTGCGTTGTATCGAAAGTTCAAATCGATCTGTTACCATTAATATGCTTAGATCCGGATTTTGAAGACTCATGATTTCTTATTTTGTTACACAATGAAGTTTTAATATTATTTTTAATTTGGTCGAATTTTGATAGATTCAATTAAATGATTGATTGATATGATTACACAAAGTTAGGTCGGTTATTCTTGGTTATTTATAAAACCACAATCACTTTGAAATGGATGAAAATACTACTTGAATTGGTTGATCCAAATGAGTCCCTCTTTTCAAAATTGAACTAGTACATGCTATTCCCAAAATACCATAACAAAAACAAAAACCGAAACAGCATCTATCAAAATCTACAAAACATTTCATAGGTGAATCAAAACTATCATTGAAGCCAGAAACTTCAAGAAACAGTGATGGCGACAACAGAAACATTCGACATCATAATCCTAGGAGCATCAGGTTTCACAGGCAAACACGTTCTCAAACAAGCTCTCAAATTCTTCAATAAAAACAACAACAACCACCTCAATTTCAACTCCATAGCCATAGCTGGTCGAAACCCATCAAAGCTAACTCAGACCCTAAACTGGGCAACCCGACCCGATCCGCCGCCTTCAATTCCAATCCTCGTCGCCGACACAACCGACCCACTTTCCCTCCGTTCACTCTGCAACAAAACCCGTCTCATACTCAACTGCGTCGGTCCATTTCGCCTTCACGGCGAGCCCGTCGTGGCGGCGTGCGTCGAAACGGGTTGTGATTACTTGGATATAACGGGCGAGGCTGAGTTTATGGATCGGGTCGAAATTGGGTATCATGAAAAAGGTGTAAAGAATGGTTCTTTGATTGTTCCGGCTTGTGGGTTTGACTGTGTTCCTGCTGAGATTGGTTTGTTGTTTCATTTGAAGCAGTGGGTTGGGGAGTGTTTGCCGAATAGGGTTGAGGCCTTTTTGAAGGTTGAGTCGGAGAAGAAGGTTGTTGGGAATTTTGGTACTTTTGAATCTGCTGTTTTAGCTATTGCTGATTTGAAACAAAGAAGGGATGCACTTATCAAAAGAGCAAAACCTGTGGTATGAAAATTAGTATTATATATCATAATAACACACTTAGTTAGAGTACTTTCAATCGGTTACTAGTTACTACTAATAGAGATGCTGGTATTGTGTTGACTGTTGAGCTGTTAGTGTCGGTGTTTCATAGGTAGTAACTGTGAGTGTTGAGATGTTGAGGTGTTAGTGTTGGTGTTTCATAGGTAGTAACTGAGGTTTACTTCATTGAATTTTGTGTAGTATTTGGTTTTTCATAGGTAGTAACTAAGGGTGGTATAAACGGGTCCCGTCCGTTAGGCATATCCGTTTTGTCTGCTCTTTTTTATAGAGTGGGGCAAGGTTTTAGGTTTGTACCCTCTAATATGTCCGCACCGTTTTTGTGGGCGGATGTTAACATAAATTTTGCATTTTCGGCTTAAAATGTGCAATGTCTACCGACCTGCTCTGTCATGCTCTCATTTTTAACAGGGCAGACCAAAGTTTTTTTTTTATGGACTTTTGCAGGATACACCTAAACAAAGCGAGCATGCCCGTTTGCCACCCTAGGAGTAACTGAGGTTTACTTAATTGGTATAGTTTGGCATAGCTTGATATGCTATACGATAGTTAGTACAAAGTGTCGAATCATAGGAGACTATGAACAATCCATTTTTCAGTACAAAGTGTTGAATCGTAGCAGACTTTGAACAAACCATTTTATGCTACGTTTGACAACTTTCTTTTACACAAACTAATTAATCTTGTGTGGTTGACCTTGTGTTAATCTGTTTCTCCTGTTAACATACTTCATCATATACTTTGAAATTTCACCAATCTTAATTAATCATGCATGTTCGTAGATTCCAGGTCCTCTTCCTAAAGGAAAAACAATAGAACACAAGAAGAAAATTGGCTTATGGGGAATAACACTACCTTCAGCAGACGCAACCTCTGTCGGAAAAACATTCTCGGTTCTAGCAGAAAACCCTGCGGTCTCCCTGGATTAAGCGAGAGTCTCAAAGCGGTTGAGAAAAGGAAAGTCTTCTGGTCATCTATGAAGCCAGTACATTTTGGTGTGAAGTTAGGCTCAAAATCTTTGCTAGGAATTTTCGGGTACGTCGTGTTTGGTATAATCCTAGGTCTTTTCGGAAGCACAAGTTTTGGAAGACGGCTTCTTTTGAAATATCCATCAATCTTTAGCTTGATGCTTTCAGCAAGAATGGTCCTTCGAAGAAGAAATAGAAAGTTGTTCATTCAAGATGTGGTTTGTTGGACATGGTTTTAGCAGCAATGAGAAGCTTGCTGCAAGCGGAAACTCAAAACCTGACATGGAAGTTATAGCGAATAACGGACCCGAATTGGGTTATGTAACAACACCAATAATTATGATTCAGTGTGCTCTTATTGTTCTTAGTCAAAGGAATAATCTACCAAACGGAGGAGTTTACACTCCCGGCATTGTCTTTGGTTCGACCGATTTGCAAGAAAGACTCCAACAAAATGGAATATCTTTCGACTTTGTTTCCAAAAGTAAGTTATCTTCTTGAATTGGTGTGGCTCATTAGTTGGTTGAAGAGAATAAAAATGAGATTGTGCCTTTTGAGAAACTGGTTTGTAATCAAGTTGGGAGAGAAAATGCTGTAACAATATTTGTTCTTCTGGAACTTGTATCAGTTTATATGACAGCAAGGTTTGTTTGGAAGGTTAAAATGAAATGAAATGGAGTTGAGTAGCAAAGATATTTCACTGTAATATTTGATAACTTAAGCAATTTATACTACTTTTTTCTATGGTCATTTTCACTCACTATATAATTGAAAATTTATGCACATTTAAAGAGTTATTTATTTATCATAAATATTTATTTCAAGTTATATTAGTAGGTACAAAAGGGAACTTGATGACTTTTAGAAAATTTATGGGTAAAGGGTGTTGACTACAGTATTTTTCCGTCCTTTGACAATAAGTTATAAGAAATTTGACCTTTTTAAAATAAGCTTATATTATAAGCTATTTATAAATCAATTTCACGATAAACCATACATATTTGTCATTCAATAATAAGATCAAAATTAAAGAACTACAGCGTATATATGACAAATGCAACCATGCCATAATCAATCCAAATATAAATTAAATAAATAAAAAAAGTTAAAATATACAAAATAAAATCTCACTTTGTATATATTTGATGCTCCTGTTTCTTCTTTGTCGTTTATCCAAATATAAATTAAATAAATAAAAAAAGTTAAAATATACAAAATAAAATCTCACTTTGTATATATTTGATGCTCTTGTTTCTTCTTTGTCGTTTGTAATGCAAGGCATGGCCTACTTCTACTAAGATGGCATGTAGAGTGGCCATTTGAGGAATGTCTTTCATAAACTCACCCTTAGCTATGGCCTCTCTCCTAATAGCTATAATCAGGTGACATATCGGTAACACATCAACGACATAGTCTGCACTCGCCTCTAAGATCTCATGATGAGTTTTCCACATGTGATCTTCATCTGCATATGATATGAAATTCTATCAAACCATAGGATGTAGTGTATATTGTACTTCATAGACGAGTCTTCAAAGTTTATTCAGAGAACTTTAGCCTTCTGTTCACAGTGATTTCTGGTGAAACAACCGCTAGTCCTCCAAACTATCGAATAATCTTTATGGTATTATTCAATTCCTCACGGTAACTTGCGGGATCGACTAGATTGATCCTATGGGGTATTAGTCGTTTGGATAAACTTAATAACAAAATTAGTATTAAGTGGTTAAGACTTTTATTTAGGCGTTTTATATATGTCCAATGTATTAGATTGCGGTGTTAAATAACTTAATGACATGATTAAATAAAGAAATATAAAATTGACTTGAATGAGTAAATGAGTAAAGGTTCGATTTGCAAAGAAGCGTGTAAATGCGAGGAATACGTAAATGACTTTTAAATGTAAAGACTTTTAATGTAAAAGCATGGATATAAAAGCATGAAATGTAAAAGACATGAATGTAAAGGTTTACGAAATGTAAAGGACTTGAAATAGAAGAAAGCGTTTAAATGCAAGGAATAGTTAAATGACTTTGAATGTAAAAATTTAAATGACATTGATGCGAAAATGAGAGATAAGCGGAAAGATAAAGATGTTTCTTGAATTATAAAGGTTTGGTGCAATCATACGTACATTGTTCGAGCATTCGTTTCCCTAGCCATGTGGTATTTTGAATGTTTACTGAATTTTGTACAATAGATATGACACACGAAATCCTAACACTAAGACTTCTATTTATACTACTTCGACCATAACGGTCTGACTTATGAGATCTTGCCACGTTCAAAACATGCAGAACATTGCGCTTCTCTAGCTTCCACGCGTCTTCGAACCGTTTCCAGCGCATATATTTTAACTTCCAATTATCCCGCTCGCGTTTGAATTTCAAATGCTTTAGCCACTTCGCTTCGAACTCACTTCACAGACACAACCTTGTTACCACTTCGAAGCTCTCTTTACATATATCATCATAACTGCCATTCGAAACTCCGAGCTTTAGTATGTTCATTCGAAGAGCCATTTCTCCCATTCCGAACTGTGACATTCACTTTGTTCCAACGAACAATAAACTCATTTCATTTCGACCTTAAGATTTCTACTTCGAGTCATACGTATCAAAATCTTCAGCCAACAAAATGCCCCTTTAAAATATGTATTTCGAACCTCTTTCTGAGAAATACTTATTTTAAACATATTCATAAGATTTTGATGTGACTTTTGAGTAATCATGATACTCTACCGTGTATGACTTTCAATTATGTCAATCAAGACGCCTCTTGGTTCCCTTAACCATCTCAAAGCAGTCATCACAGCATGGTGCAGTTACTAAACAATGATTATCATTAATCATGCTTATTACCAATGCTAACTTTCATACCTCATTCCATATCAACCCACGATCCCCGTATCCTAGCCTTAGTTGGTGAGTGCTTCAATTTCCTTACTATAAAAACTAATTGACTTAGTCTTTTACTCTTTTTCACACTCTGAAACTCTTTCTTCTTCTCTTCTCGCTGAAAAAACCCTAAAACTCTCAACAATGTCTTCAACAACATCCCAGATGAAGAAAATCTCCAAGAAGAAAAGTAAGAGCATGAGCGATTATGGAGAGCAAGGTCGGTACTCATCAAGGTCAATATGTACTTATCCCCAAGCAATCTCCAAGGAACAAGAACTTATACTCCTCTCGGTACTAATTCAACCAATCTTTCTTTGGAAGAGGTTTGCTCTAATGGGCCCTCTTACAGTTTTGAAATCTGAAGATACGAACAATCTTCCACATTTGTTATGACTTTAAACCTCATTTAATAAGATGGAAATCCCTAGGTTAGGGCCGAGAATATGAGTGAACCTCACCTTGAAAACCATAGAAACCCCAAACGTTCCCCAAAGATCCTTTTGTTTTGGACTATGTTAAAAGCAACTTTAAGCCGTTTCGATCTTGCCCTACCGGCGTAGCTTACGGGCGGCTTACTAAGGTAGAAGCTAAGAAATCACACCAATGGGAGGAGCTAGGAATCTATAATTTAATCAAGTTATCGAAACCGAGCTTCACCTATAGCCATCCTTGTTATTTGCATCCTTGTATTTTTGGGATAGTACCTCAACACCTTTCACCTTCACGGAGGAATGATAACACCTACATTCTTGACATAGCGGCTATTACGGGTTTATCACGGTGGGAGAGACTTACATTCGACGAGGAACACTCAAGTATTGACTTGACGTCAAGTTGGCGACTTCTCAAAGTTTATTATTCATTATCACCTTTGAAGGTGATAGTGTGTCGGGGCGTGGAGCATATTTCCTTTCTTACCCTATGGTTATCAAGATATGTGTTTTGTGGTCTCTACAAGTAGCCATGGGTTTATTCCTCTAGCGAGACTTACATGAAAATAGGAGAGTTTGTTTGAGTGAGCTTTTACTTGTTGATCTCTGTAAGCTTGAGATCGGTGTTTGAGTCTGAAATCTCACACCTAAGAACATCACTGCTAGTGGCCCCTTGGTTACTCAATTATGGCTAAATGCCATGTTTGAATCTTCATTATCCACTATTGACACTATTGTTGAGCAAGATCCGGAGATAGCGGATCGAATTGTTGAAGGTACTGTGAGAAGCCTTACTCCAAATGATGATAAAGGTGACTTCAAAGTTCTCTTCTCACGATTACATCATGATCTTCTCTAAAAGGCATAAATTTGAAGAGACTATGGCACCTTTAAGCCGAGGACTCATGGACCATCATGGTTCACCATGTCCCTTTCAGAGGCTTCTAAAAGCAAAGAGATCCAAGACATTTGGAAAGCCTTTTTACTCCCAAGATTAATCTCCTCAAGAATCACTCCGTCTAAGAACCAAATTCTCCTTTTCGCCTATCAACCCAATTTTGTCTCCAGACAATTTGGTTTATGTCAGTTAATTCCTGAACCCCTTTTTCAAACCCAGAGTGCCATCACTTCTGGTCGAACCTTCAAAGCCAGAGAAGCTAAGCTGCAACAGGAACAATACCAAGATTTCGCTCAGTTTGAATTAATTCCTTTTGAACCAACACATTTTACTGCAAAGGGTTTTCTGGATTGGTGGACTAAGTTCTACCAATCTAATATGTTCGATACCCTCACTATTCAAGAGAAACTAACTGATGTGTTCGATGTGCAGGTACATTCGAAGAAAGGTATGTTTGCTCATGCCAAAGAGATTAGGGCTTTTCAGAATTACTTCGAAACAACTTATGATCCTACACACTTGGAAACCACTGTGTATCGAGCGTCCCAAACCTTGAAGGAAAAATTTAAAGAAAAAGTTTCTAAGTTCAAACTTTCTTCAGGGTTGTCACCTGAGGATAGGTATAGGTTGGCACTCGAAATGCATCCACCTAAGTTTCCCAGACTACCTACCTCAGAACTAGCTTTGGCTTGGTTTCCTCCATACCCTTGGTGGTTGACTTGCAAAGAGATGTTCAAATACAAATCTCAAAAGAAACCAAAGCCATCTGAGCCTGTGACATGGGCTCGTCATTGGCTCCATGATTTCCCAGGGCATCTTCGCTATGACCTTTCTGCCATGATTATATCTAATCAAGGCGCAGTTGCGAATACTTGGGAAATCCCAAATGTTTCTTACTTTCTTTATTTTAACATTTACCTTAATTGTCTCGATTTTCAGCCATCAGGATCAAGACTGTTGGTTCGAAGGCTAAGGAAGGAAGTAGCTCTCAACAAACCATCGAAACCAATGATGATGTGCCAACAACAAGCTCTGCAACAACACCAATAACATTGCTCCAACTCAACAATTGCTCCAACTCCAAGGTAATCGGTTTATTACGATATTTGAATGGACTTAATTTTATGATTGAAGTCCAACTTATGTTTAAACCATTTCGATTGGTAAACTCCGAATCACTCCAAAGCGAAAACCTAGTACCCTTTGGAAGAATCCCAGTGGAGGATTCACCATGACTTGAAGAAAAAGCGAAGAAAAATGTTTCAAGGACTTTGAAACAACTAACGTTTTGGACTCGATTCGAGGATGTTGCTCCCTACAAAATCAAAAATCCACCTTCGACCTCCAACGTAATGTTGGAACATATAGATAACAATCTCTCTTGAGATAATCTACGAGTAAATTGAATTGAATTTTTAACAAACTAGTTATTCGTACCTTAGTACATGTTTTAATCTTTCTTTGTTTGTGTAGGACACTTGAATCAATCCTACCACTTCGACTCCTCCATCAAAAGCTGCTCCAATCCATTCTTCTCCTCATGGGGATTCAAATCAGTGCGAACAAGGGATCCTTATGCACCCCA
The DNA here is from genome assembly GCA_021764765.1 of Vicia sativa. Lineage (NCBI taxonomy): Eukaryota > Viridiplantae > Streptophyta > Magnoliopsida > Fabales > Fabaceae > Vicia > Vicia sativa. The sequence goes on along the minus strand of CM038792.1, from coordinate 298,939,285 downwards.
AAATTTCCCTTTGTTTTATCCGTCCATTCATTGTCTTCAAAGGAAAGATTCGATTTTAGCTCAATGTCGTCGAGGCTTGGAGTTATCTAGTTCAAAAGGATCATAAGAATTATTACTTTGAGAGAAATTATTCGTCTTTTGGAATTTTAATTAAAATATAATATTTATTTTCATGAGTTTTAATTTTAAAAAGAGAATACTTTATTGTTTTGTGGATCTTAAGCCCAATGAAGGGTTGTTCCTGGAAGTCGGTTTGTAGCGGGGAAACATTACGAAGAACTTCGTTCATGACAAGAGGAAATCGGAATTATAGTTCGAATTTGAATATTTTTCTTATATCAAATTGATATGATAAAAATATTTAAGTTTTATAAGGAATACAATTTCTGCATGAGTAATTGGAATTTATTAATTTCGGAACTTTGTCCGTTATTACAGAACATTCTAATTTTTGTTTTACAAGTACAAATGTCTTAATTTTATCCTAATGCCGTAAGCTCCTGGCTTCCTTCAAATTTCTCTTCATCCGGGCATTCCTCTTCACTTCCACACAGTGATGTCCGCTTGTCATCTGAAACAATGGAAAGAAACATAATTAATAGCAACAGAGCAATTTTCATACGAAAATAAGAAAATTATGTTTTTCGGACTCATCACGAGGGTTGTGTTAAGGAATCAAGTTTAAAGGTCAATTTTTTCAAAAGCCTCGGAACCGAAGTTCCTTCATCGGCCATTACCGTTGCTTCCTTTGCAAATCACAACAACTTTCGTTGTTGGTTCCCAAAGGAGGTGTAAATCGGAAATCAGTGAAACATCATTTTTCCGAAGAATACAGCCCACTAAGATAATCCTGTTTCAACCCAATGTAAAGAAGGGAGAGGTCAACAGACAAAAACAGGCAGAGAGAGAGAGATTTTGTTACCCAAAAATATGGTTATCAGCATTAGGTAACTTATTTTTACCCAAATGACAGCAGCAGGCAGCATACACAAGAGGGACAAGATGCCAAAGCTCAATTTCAAATAATATAACAGGACTTATGCAGAAAAGAGGAAATTTGAATGTGGTAATAAGAAACACAGACTGCAGCACTTATGCAGAAAAGAGGAAATTTGAATGTGGTAATAAGCAACACAGACTGCAGCATAGGAAGACCAAGGCAAAGCAGTTCTAATTAATCAGAAAAGAGGATGGTATCTAAAAATTCAAGCATAGTATCTGTTTATAAAAATACACTAGAATAGGAATATACTCAAGTATGTATCGATTAGCGATCGAGACGAGAAAAAGAGGATATCGAAAAAGCAGAACAAGTTCAAGGCCGATATCATTCTTATATCTGAACCAAAAGACCAACAAAGGACATCGAAATTGATTCACGAGGAGAAAACACAAGCCAATATCCTAAGCATTCACGACTAAAAAACCAAGAGCAATATCCATTTTCTTTATCAGTTTTTTTCCTTACACTATCAGTTTCAAAAGAAAAACCATCGACCAACATCACAAACAACATAGAACAAACAGTAACAACCAGTTCCAAAACCCAAACAGTGACAACCAAAATACAAAAAGCGTCGACCAACATACACAGAAACCTAGCCTAACTCATCATCTTCCCTAAACCCATAACCCTTCAGAATCTATTTTCTCAGGAAATCATGTTCTGAATCGAGAAAAAGAAGAGGAAAAGAAGATTTCGGAACAAGCTCACCCGGAACGAGGTCGGGAAGCAAGCCTTCATCGTTGACGCGTCTCCAAGGCAGGTATTTTCACCGTTGCCGAAATCGCCCCAAGCCTAGGGTTCATCGTTCCCTTTCCATTCGCAACACATAAGCCAAATCCACGAGCGAACATCATCAGAAATTAGAACAAACGATATCAGAAACCAACATGCAAACAGAGATCGAGAGCTGAGAGGTTTGGTGAGAAAGCGGCGAGGATTCACGGTGAGAGTCGCGGCGAAGAGAGAGATGAGAGACCGTTAGGTTTAGAGTGAAACAGAGAGTGAGAATCGCGGCGAGGACGGTGAGAGATGAGGGAAACAATGAGGGTTCATGACAGAAACCCAGAACGCAGAGAGATGAAAGAAAGGTGAGGAAGGAGTTGGAACACCACGCGAGAGAGAGATGGAAGTGGTTCTCTGGGTTTTGCCCATTTGAGAAGTTTAGTGTTTCAATTTCTTTTTTTTCTTTTCTTAAATTAAAAAAATAATATATAAACAAATTATTTTATTTTTTTTCTTTCTTTTTCTATTATTATTATTTATTATTTATTATTATTAATAAGTATTATTATTTTCTTTAAGTAACAAAAATTATCATTACCTTCCTTTTTTTTTTAAACATAAAAATCATTAATATTCAAATATCAAAAATAGTAATAGTAGTGTCAGTTAGTTTCTTATTTGTTTTAGGAAATTTTTAGCATTTTCTTTTTTCTATTCTATCCCCCATTTGTAAATTCGTACCCCCATTCCCCACCTGTTGTAATAGTTAGTAAATATTATCGCTTTATCATTTAAATTATTCGCAAAGCACAAACAAAAATGTTTTCAAACTAATACTCGTGCGAGCCATTTTTTTTTACTACCCTGAGTTGACAAAGCTTTGCAGCGTCACAACGACCACACATTTGTGCACACACCACGCTTACTCTTGGGCTTACAATGAAACTTTAATTGATTAAGTTAAACATTATTTAATTATCTAATTAGGTTATTTAAAATTAATTAGTCTACCTAATTAATTTTAGTAAACTAATTACTTGATTAAGTTTCGTTTAATTAGTCGATTAAATTTATTTCGTGCATGCACCTACACAGTATAAATCGTCTTGTTATTTGCGTGAGCCACCTTGTATGGGCTTTTAATTTATTTACTCGCTTTATTTAATACTCGTATGCAATTATTTGTTCATTTCCATTATCACACTCTAGTCCACATGCTTAATTAACTATAACCCGTATCTCCAAAACACTTTCATAATTAAATTACAAACCTCGATCCAACGTCGAGTGCATTTTAAAAATTCTTTCATAAGAAAACTCAAGTGTTTAAGCCGTTGGATGCTAGTCTAATTGTTTAAACACTTGCAAAAAATGAACTTCGAATCTTTAAGTCGTTGGATGCTAGACTAATTGCTTAAAGATTCTTAATAACGTGAACCTTGTTTCACTTCACCCTTTCATAAAGAAAAAACTTCTGGGATGATAGACGACTCGTTGAGCATTGAGCTCATCTTGTTTCTAGTATTTGAATCGTAGGATGCTAGTCTTATTGTTCAGTACTTTTCACCCAATTAAAAAACAATTCAACTCACTCAAATTCTTTTATCGCTCATATGCGATCATCAAACTCTTTTCCGATAAAGAGGGTGCAATAGTCGTTTCAAATCTGCGAGGGCTTAAGCTTTTCAAACAAACAAAACAAGTCCTAGTTCAAAGCATTTGAAGCGTCTAAACATACGATTTTCTTATAAAATCAATACAACAAACTTAAAACCTTTTTAAGAGGAACTACAGAGTTTTGACTTTCCCATTGCACAAGGGAATATGTAGGCATACGGTTTCGAAACCGTGCCAAACTCAAAATGATAACGAACAATTTCTTTTCCTTTTGGTATTCATAACAGCAATAAACACACATAAGCAGCGTAAATTAAATGGGTCCCATCGAGTACGATGGATGTAAAGTGCTAATACCTTCCCTTACATAAGCGACTCCGATCCCAATTTTTGGTCACGTAGACCGCCTTATCCGCTTGTTTGGGGTTTTATCTATATTTTCCCGTTCTTTTTTAGAACAAATAAAATTAGGTGGCGATTTCACTAGTTTTCGAGAATTAAAATATTTTTGAAAACCGAGTTGCTTCATCCTCAATATGGCGGTTCCACTTGGGGCTTCGAGCAACGGATGATCAAGGCACTTCTCCCCTCTCAAAGAAACAAAGCGAAACAACGCTGAAGATCTTGCAGTACCTCCGAAACTTCTCATCCAAATCTCCTCTGAAACCCCTCGAGTCAAAAAGTTACTCAGTGAAGAGGAAAAGGTGACCCTTCTCGAGAGGCGAAGAATCTAGTGAGGAAGGATCGAGGGAGGAGAAGAAGATACTCAAGATGGTTCGGCGAAGGAGCAGTCGGCTCGTAGTAGTGAAGACAATGACATCGAAGTGGTGGACCTGGTTGGTGATGAAGAAGATGATGAGCAAGAAAACAATGAATGTGATGGTGCCCCTACTAACGAGCCAATGGAAGTCGAGATGGATGTTACTCCATTGCGTATGGAACTTCCTGAGTCTTCCCACTCTCAAAAAGCTGAAGAGGAGTTAACCCTTTTAAAGCGAAATGACCCAATTGGGTATATGAAGGCTAAGTTAGCCCAGAGAGATACTCCTCTTCCTAAGGCTGGTACTGGTTCGACTACTGATTCAATGCCCTCAGATGATAGGGTTGTACTGCTTCACAAGATTAGGAAGGCAATCCTTGATGTGGATCTGTTCGAAGTGCTTAAGAAAGACAGTACAATTTGCTATACTATGAAAGCACTTCTGACTCAAGTCAACCTTGCCACCTGTTCTCTGGAAGTTAGCACCATCTTATTCGAACTTCAATCTTTGCTAGACAACGTGAGTGGGTATCTCCTTGGGATGAATTTGCTACCAATAAAGTCAAGATAAGCGACTGCTATGGATGCTTATGAGCATGCTTGAAGCTATCTAAAGTGAAGATCGAGCCATGCACATAAAGCAAGCCAAGCGATTATGAGCTTGAGCTCGGTCCATTCTTCTCGGGAAAAGCGATTCACGAGCTTCAACAAAAAGTTAAAGGGCCCAAAAACAACAATTGGCATATGACACCAACTGCTGGCACGATTGAAGAACTCCTCAATAAAGGACTTGCGAGAGATGGGCGGTGAGGAACTTAAGGGTGGAGTTGCTACCCTCGAAGGAAGCGGCGCTTTACTCGACAAAGGCTTGAGTCCTTTCGGTATTTTCGATAGATTAAGGAACAATACCCATTTCTAAATTTTGTTTGTTCAATGAATCTTGTATTTCGTTTAAATGTTTATCGTAATACCTAAACAACGCCATTTGGCAATTTATATCACCATTTGGCATTTCTTAATAAAGGACTTGCGGAGATGGGCGGTGAGCAACAAGGGTGAAGTTGCTACCCTCGAAGCGGGCGCTTTACTCGGAAAGGCTTGATTCCTTTCAGTATTTTCGATAGATTAAGGAACAATACCCATTTCTAAATTACATTTGTTCAATGAATCTTGCATTTTGTTTAAATGTTTATACGTAATACCTAAACAACGCCATTTTGGCAATTTATATCACCATTTGGCATTTCTTTATATTGTTTTGATTACGTTGTTATTATTGAATCTCCTGTGGCTTATATTTCTTTAAATATTTCCCATTAACCTTTAGGATTAAACTTATCATCACCAACTCTTGATTTCATATGCATTGTTTGAAAATGTTTTACTATTGAAAAGGTCCTTCCAATGGGTGACCATTTACCTAATGCTTTATTTTTCTTGTCCATGGGCAATATAACTTTCAAACTAAGTCATTAATATTGAATGTTTTACCTTTCACCCTTTTGTTATATGCCACAGCTACCCTTTCCTTTTGCCTCATTAGGATTTCCAATGCATGCAATCTAACCCGTCTAACTCAACTTTCGTTCATCATCATCTCCCAATACAATGCGGATGGGATTTCGTTACGTCTTTGAATTGAGCGATTGTAGATGAATTTCTCTTGGTAGAGCTGCATCATGACCAAATGTTAGTTGGAAAGGCATGGTGTTAGTAGCTTCTTTAGGAGATGTTCTACATGCCCATAGTATTTGGTCTAAAGTCTTATGCCAATTCCTTGGATTTTTACCAACATGTTTCTTAATTAAACGTATTATCACTTTATTGGCTGCTTCGACCTGACCATTTGCTTGAGCATAATATGGTGTTGATGTCAGTAATCTAAACCCCATTTCTTGGGCAAATTCTTGCATCTTCTTACCGGTAAACACGAGAACCTTAGTACGTGGTTATGCTCTCTGCAATCGAACCTATAGATAATTTGTTTTGTATGAACTCAATAATAGCCTCTTGATCTCTGATTATTAATGGTATTGCTTGATCCACTTGGTAAAATAATCTATTCCTACCAAGATATATTTCGACCTTTAGGCAGTAGGATTGATTTCTCCTATTAAATCTAATGCCCATCCTCTAAAGGGCCATGGTTTAATGATCGAATGTAACTCACTTGCAGGAGCATGTTGAATCCCTGCATGTTTCTGGCATTCTTCACACTCTTTAGCAAAATCTATACAACCTTTGAGCATGCTAGGCCAATACATACCATATCGAAATAACAACCATTTCATTTTATGGCACCTTGATGTGCCCCATGCCCCATTGTGGACTTCTGACAATGCTAAGTATGCCTCACTTTCTCCAAGACATTTGAGTAATACGCTTTCTTGGGTCTTCTTAAACAATTCATTTCCCATAAGGACATATGATAATGCTCTATATTTTATTTTCCTATCAACATTAAATGTTGGGTTTTTAAATAACTCACTAGTGGACTTAGCAATCATGTCGATAAGGTGTCTATGGCTAATACTTGAATCTATCTTTATCACCTGACCTAATTTGATATTTTGTAAATCGAAGGTGTGAGTCTAGTAGCCATGACCCTACCTCTTATTTTGACCAATTCTTTAAAGATTTTGGTAGAAACTTTATACCACAAACCAATTGTGCTAGGTTATTTGCTTCTTGATTTTCTATTCTTGGTATGTGTTGGATATCCATGTATTGAATTTTTGAGTAGCACATTAACTATGACAAAGTATGTCATCGGTTTTCTTTTATGCATTTGTATTCCTTTGTTATCGCTTGACCACCAACTCCGAATCACCTTTAATATCGACTCTAGTTGCCCCATTCCAACAAAGCTTCAAGTCCAACAATGGCGCTTATTGACTTAGTTGTTAGAACAGCGGACCATCTAACTTATACTTGAATTTTGTTGGAATTCCTTCGGAGAAATTATGAGGACTCCACACCACTACCCTCCTTGTGGGTCGAACTATCAAAGTATAATTTCCAAGGTTGCGTTTCAGCGTAACCTATAATGACTTTCGACCGTGAATGGTCCACGATGAAATCAAATCACTTGGCCTTTCACAGCTCTTAAAGGCATGAAAGTCAAAGAATATTCTGTCAAGGCTAGAGCCCATTTACCAACTCTGCTATGCATTATTGGTTTTGAAAGCATGTGTTTGATAACATCGAAATGAGATGAAACATAAACATCAACAGGCTTTATATAATACTTAAGTTTCATACAAGAAAAGTATAAACAAAGACATAGCTTTTCTATATTGCTATATCTAGTTTACGCATCATTCAACACCTACTTAAATAATATATGGCTCTTTCGATGCCATTACTATCTTCTTGTGCTAGCATATTACCTATAGTAAATTGAAGCGAGATATATACGATCTCATGGGCTTTCCCCATGAAGGTGGAACAAGATAGGAGGTGAGAGAGATATCTTTTGATCTTGTCAAAGGCCTCTGATGTGCTTGTTCCACTCGAAGGCTTGGCCTTTAAGCAGTAGTGGAGAAAGCTTGGGTTTTCCACTTAGATTGAAATGAACCTTACGAGAAGTTAATCTTCCCAAAAGATTGCGCTCCCTTTTGATGTGGGTGCTTTTGTCTCCATGATAGCTTTGGTCTTATTACGGTTGATTCGATTCCTTTTTATACCACAAAGCCGAGAAATCCTGACTGCACAAAATGCACATTTAAGGGGTTCATTTTTAAGCCATGTTTCCTCATTCTTTCGAATGCTTGGCTCAAATGATGCAAATGGGTTTCTGCAGATATAGCTTTGATGACTATATCATCAATATACACCTGTATAAATGTCTCAATAAAATCATGGAAGATTGAATTCATTGCTCTTTGGTAAGTTGCCCGATTATTTTTAAACCAAAGGCATCACTACCCATTCGTAGGTGCCTAAGGCTCTGGGCAGCGAAATGTTGTCTTAGCAACATCTTCTTCAGCAATAAAAATCTGATTATAACCAGAATATCCATCTAGCGTACTTAGGTATTCGAATCCTGCAGCAGAGTCTATTAACATTTCTGCCACAGGCATAGAATATTCATCTTTGGGGGTTGCAGTATTTAAATCCCTAAAGTCTATGCATATTCTCAGAGAACCATTTTTCTTAATAAATTACTATATTTGCTAACCATTCGACATACCTTGTGGTTCTGATGAATTTGTAGCGCAGCAACCTTTCGACCTCAGCTTTAATCTTTGTGAGAACTGCTGGCGCGAATCTTCTGGGAGTTTGTTTAATGGGCTTCTTGCCATCCTTGATTGGAAGTCTGTGCTCCACTAACTCTTTCTTCAAACCAGGCATTTCGTCATAGTCCCATGCAAAGCAATCTTTGTTTCTTTTGAGAACTTCGATCACCTCTTGCTTGAAACTTGGGTTGAGTTTTGCGCTTATGTAGGTTATTCTTTTGTATTGTCATCCCCAAATTCACCTCTTGACGGATCTGTGCTAACATTTTGCTTTGAGTTTGTAGGATCCTTCCGAAGCCCAAGGTTCCTTGTCATAGATGGTATCGAGCCTTTGATCTATTTAGTGTTCTTCATAGGGTGAGTCTTTGAGCCATTCCTTCTATTCGTTCACTTCAATCATATTATCTATTTGACCTCGAGGCGTTTTCCATTCATTCTCGCCATATAGGCGAAATCCTTTCGAAGAAAGAGGACTCGATCATGGCGGGATTGTCAAACTCGGCTTCTGGCCGTCTCTGAAGTGCCTTGACTCCTCTCCTTTAATCTTCTTATCCCAATACATGCCATCATTTGAAGGGTCATATAGTAGTGTGCATTCTGGTTTCGTTTATCTCATCACTTGGGGTACAAGGGCTATTACGGCTAGATACTTGTCATAATTCCTTTTATTGACTAAGTTGTTGTTGTCATAAAGTAACTACGGTCCGCTTGATATTCTCCACTATACCATCTTCTCTCCATAGAACCAACCTCGATGCATTGACGGAAGCTGCTCTCGCCATGGATCACTCTCTTCCAGCAAGTTATAGTTGGCCTTGGCTTGATCACCATGAACATCGTGGGCTGCTCGATCCTACGGTTAAATCCACTTGAACTGACATCGACTCTTTCCCTTCATAATTGGATAGGACCATGTTGTGTGGTTTGATATCACCATCTTGTATTCCTAATTTCTTGACATGAAGTGGGGCATTCAATTGTTGCGCCCATCCACTAAGACCTTGTTCACGCCATGGGCTCCGGCCTTTGCTCGAATGAACAATGGCTTGTGATTCTTCATGGTGGCTCGGGTGTTCGAAGAGCATTACGCTCTTCGGCGCCGTTATCCATGACATAGTAGCAAGTAGTGCGTGCATCAAATCTATGGTATCCTCTTCCTCATGCTCTTGATTTCGGTCTCTGCCCAAACTCAGAAGGTAGTACGGATACCACGTTGCAATTTAAGTTGGTGAAGACTCCCCTCGATTTGAAGTTGTGCATCGGCATATCTTCGTCTTTTACGGACTTGGGTGTACTCCTTGATTCATCTTGTTGTGTTTGGAGAAAAAGTCTCCTACTAGCGGAGGTTTGTTTTCGGTCGATTGTTTGTTGTTGGTTTGTTGGTACTTGACACTTCTTTGTTCTTTGATCGAAGTTGCTCCTTTATGCCTTAAAGCTTCCCTTCGACCTTCGAATTATTGCCTTCGCCATTGTGACTGGACATGGGTTTTTCCTTTGTAATTTTCGGTCTCAATTCTTCCCTCTTCGATGTTGGTTGCCTCCTATATACCATGGCGTGGCGTGCATTTCGTTCATTGCCTTTCCTTTTATCTTTCCCTTATTAGCTCGACTTGCGACCATTTGTGCATTGGCACTTGGGGATTTTGAGCGTCACCCTTGAGCACCTTTAGGATAGGGCTGTCGGGCTTCGTTGAGTATGATTACCCTCGAAGTGTTGACTCATCTAACCAACCTCCTTGTGATTCCGGCATAGGGCGAAGGAATAGTTTGAACACTCCGGCCATGTTACGGTCATATCTTTGCGGAACACCTTGGGCAAATCAGGCACTTGGATGCCCCTTTGTGACAGCGAACTAAGAACTCCGACAAACTCTCCTCAGCTCTAGGGTAACATCTGAATAATTGGTTGTCTTGGCGCGATTGATTCGATTCGAGCCCTTTGTTTCCTCTCGAAATCTGCAGCAATTCTACGGTTGCGATGATCTTTATCTGGGACATAGCATCATTTCGGCATTTCCTTGTGGCCTGACATGAGATAATCTTTGAAATGGTATCTGCACATAGCCATCCTCCATTTTGTATTTTCCTTTTCTAGGTATCTTTCCATCTCCTCCATCTCGGAGGGTCTCTCCACATCCACCATGTTGACATCTACATCTTCCCTTTTCGTCATCATCTCCCCATCGATGGTTTGACATCTTCGATTCGGATCTTTGAACTCTCGGGGTGAGTATTTCACGGTAATCAAATTTTCCTGGGTTCCCCTAAAGTATCTCGAGACTTCCTTCGAGAATGCTACCATCTCCATCCTCCCCTTTGTATCATCATCTCCCGTCCATGGGCATGGCGTCTTCGATTGGGATTTTGAACTCTCGGGCGAATATTTCACGGATAGTCGAACTTCCCAGGGCTCAAGGTATCCGATTTCTTTTTGAGGAGGCGGCTTTGTGATCTTCTCTCAATTTTAGCCTTGGGCCTTGATGGCTGTGTCGACTCTTGCTTCGGTCCTCTTGGCCCTCGGTAGCACGGATCTCTTTCAAAACAACGGATGGCCTTTGCTTGATGAAGCCTCTAGTTGTTTGTGGACGTCCTTAGTGACTCCCTTGTTGACTTCGACTAACACCCAATTTCCATTCTCAGTGCTTTCTTCTCCTAATTGAGTGGTCTCTTGGTCTGCTTCCACCATGTTGATTTCTCCAATGCACGAAGGCTCGGAGTAGTTGGTGTCTGCGACATCCAGAGGGTCTTCATCTACTTTCATTTTTGGTTTGTCAGCAAACCTCAATCTGCCTTCTTTAATTGCATTTTGAATTAAATCCCTGAAAAGAAAACACTGTGAGGTCTTGTGGCCTAGGAAACTATGATATTTACAAAACCCTCTTTTCGTTCTTTGATCTAAATGAGGTATTTTGACATTTGATGGCACAATTAACTGGCCATCTTTGACAAGCAAATCGAAAATCTCGTCACACTTTGTTACATCGAAGGTATATACCTTCTTTGGGAATTTGTCACTTTTCTCATTTTCAACAATTTCTTTCCCTTTTGTAGAACTAGTAGTTTACAAGAAGTAAGGTGGAGCTGTTTTAATTCGTGAGATCTATTTAGTCCTCTTGAATTCGGATAGTCTTGACTTCCTCGGTTTCGACATAGGAAATTCTTTCTTTCTTATTACTTTTAAAAGCCACGGCCTTTTCGGCTTTAGTCTTTCGACTTGTCGAACCCTATCTGCTAGTGAGCCATGTCCCTCAAGTATTGTGTGTCTAATTTCTTTCGAATAGAATAGTCAAGCCACCGTGTGCATTTCGACTAACTCATGTTCGGGAACTCTTGTGAAACATCTAGATTTCAAGAGTACGAACCTATTTAAGTACTCATCTATGGGTTCAGTAAACTTCCTCTTAACACTTGCTAGTTCCTTTAGACTTATCTTGGATTGTCCCATATAGAATTGTTCATGGAACAACCTCTCCAAGAGGGCCCAGGTATCTATGGATCCAGGAGGCAAAGTAGTGAACCATGTGAAAGCATTTTTAGTGAGGGAACTTGGGAAATATTTAATCCTAAGGTTCTCATTATTTGCTATATCTCCTGCTTCAGTCAGATACCTGGCTATGTGTTCGACTGTTGATTCATTGGTATCTCCAGCAAACTTTGTAAACTTAGGGATCTTATATCCCCTTGGTAAATCAGTATGCATTACATAATTTGCTATAGGAGAGACATAATTTGGCCTTCTAATCCCTGTATTAAGACCGTTTTGGGCCATAACCCTCTCTATCATGGTGGTTAAATTATTTTCTGCCAAGATATTGTCGTTTCGAATTCTATGGACAACTGCATCAGCATCTTGGTTTCGACCCACCATGACAACTCCTCAAGGTTGTTCTTCTCGAAACGTTGGGACTTCTAGCCTTTCGACCCTTGCCCCTGGTTCCATAACTCCCCTTTGTGGTTCCTCTCGAATCACTGGGGCATCTAATCTTTCGACCCTCGCCACTGGTTCTATAAATCCCCTTTGTGGTTCCTCTCGAATCACAGGTACATCTAACCTTTGTGCCCTTGCCCCCAAATTAATTTCCTCTCTGAGTGGCCTATAGGGTGGGTCATCAGCAACTTGTTCTATGATAGGTATGTTCGCTCGAACCAATGCTTGGATTACGCCTCGCCTTCTGGCGGGCGAAAATCTTATTCACTCATATTCTGCATTTTCTGTTTGTCACGATTCGTTTTGAACTATTGGGGCAAATTTCTTGCATAGTTGTGCTAACACTCCTATCATACTATGGTTACTATCATCCATTAGCGCCTAAAAGTTATCTGATTTTCTGTGGTTAGGATAGGCAATACACTATAACCTACTGACCCTTGGTTATTTGTCATAAATTAATTAGCCCCAGATCCAGACCCTAATTGTGGTGACGTGTTCGACGTCGAAGTTTGCAAACCTGCCATAAAAGATGTTGGCATCCCATAAGGGGGATTCCTGGGTCTACTACCATCGAAACTGGGTGGTCTAGTTGGTGGTGGGGTGGCAAAATGGGTTTGTGTCCCTGATGGTGGGACAAGTCCTCCAGGACACCCAGTGGTTCCTGTATTGCCTAGGATCGAATTGTTAGTTGACATGCCACTTGTTCCGTTCGTGGCCACATTACTAGTAGAAGATGCAACAGACTGTGCATTCGAAGGGATCGCGCTAGACGTTCCGTCGAGCGAGCATTAGTCTTTGTTCCATGTGGGGCATTTGTTCCCCTTGTTGATTGTTTGGATTAGACATCCTATTATTTCATTTTCTTCTGGGTAAGGGTTGGTTGCTATTAGTTATTCTACCACTTCTAAGGTTCATATAACAACGAACTTGACACTCAGGAAAAAAAACTTTATAATGATTATGTCTTAACAATCCTTATTTTATTTTAATTTTGTAACGACCAATAGTGTCCCCTTTGTGCCAATTTGTTCACGGTGATTTACGGTGAAACAACCGCTAGTCCTCTAAACTATCGAATAATCTTTATGGTGTTATTCAATTCCTCGGTAACTTGCGGGATCGACTAGATTGATCCTATGGGTATTAGTCGTTTGGATAAACTTAATAACAAAATTAGTATTTGTGGTTAAGACTTGTATTTAGGCGTTTTATATATGTCAATGTATTCCGATTGCGGTGTTAAATAACAATGACATGATTAAATAAAGAAATATAAAATTGACTTGAATGAGTAAATGAGTAAGGTTCGATTTGCAAAGCGTGTAAATGCAGGAATCGTAAATGACTTTTAAATGTAAAAGACTTTTAATGTAAAGCATGGATATAAAAGCATGAAGCATAAAGACATGAATGTAAAGACATGAATGTAAAGGTTTACGAAATGTAAAGGACTTGAAATAGAAAAAATGTTTAAATGCAAGGAATAGTTAAATGACTTTGAATGTAAAATTTAAATGACATTGATGCGAAAATGAGAGATAAAGCTGGAAAGATAAAGATGTTTCTTGAATTATAAAGGTTTGGTGCAATCATCGTACATTGTTAGAGCATTCGTTTCTAGCCATGTGGTATTTTGAATGTTTCTTGAATTTTGTACAATAGATATGACACGAAATCCTAACACTAAGACTTATTTATACTACTTGACCATAGCAGTCGACATGAGATCTTGCCACGTTCAAAACATGCGAACAACTGCGCTTCTCTAGCTTTCAGCGTCTTGAACCGTTTCCAGCGCATATATTTTAACTTCCAATTATCCCGCTCGCGTTTGAATTTCAAATGCTTTAGCCACTTCGCTTCGAACTCACTTCACAGACACAACCTTGTTACCACTTGAGCTCTCTTTACATATCATCATAAGCGCCATTCGAAACTCGAGCTTTAGTATGTTCATTGAATCCATTTCTCCCATTCCGAGTGTGACATTCACTTTGTTCCATGAACACTAAACTCATTTCATTTGAAACCTTAAGATTTCTACTTGAGTCATACGTATCAAAATCTTCAGCCAACACCTTCAGAGTCTTCAACACTTGATTTTCAGAAAAATGTCTACAGATCTTCAGAACTCGTTCAACTGAATCTTATCTTCAGCATCTTTGCAAGTTGGAACAATAGAAGTAAAGCTTTAGAATGCCTCCAAAACTTCCTTGCATAGGTCACGGTTAAAAGCTCTTGTACTAACGTCCCTTAGGCGTTGCATAAAGCATTCTAAAATTTTGACTTAACATAACACCGAATATTCTTCAAAGTGTTGAGTTCAGAGCATGATGATGTCACACGCCTTCTTACCAGAGTCAGAACCTGTTTAGCAAAATCTACACACTTGACATAAGCCATTAGAGTATACAAATTTTCTCTAAGATAACATGTAAAGTTATCATCAAAACATAAGGCCGTATGTAGAGCCAGTCCTGTTCATTCAGAACCAACATTGTTCTTACAATCTCCCCATTTTTGGTGATGACAAGAACATGTATTTTGATAGAACAATTTATACAGGGTAATCACCATGAAACTCAAATTCATAAAATTTAACCAGGTCCCCCTGAATTTGTTAATACTCAAAATTCCGTTTATGCTTGTTCACCCCCTAAGCCCAAGACTCATAAAAGGAATTTCGTAGTACAAAAAGGTAACATAGAGAAGAAATATTTCCCTGTTGACGTCTCATCAGGGTCGACTAGAAATGCATGTTCTTTATCTCAGAACCTGCCTTACTATCAGAACAATTTGAAGCATCAAAACCTATTTAGTTATTGTCTTGATGACTTCGCATCAAACATCAGAACTAATTCAATGGTTCTTTTAGAAACTAGAATGATGTCACTAGAAGGTGCAAAGTATCATGTCATCAGAAAGTTTGGCACCTAAACTTTTTCTTGATTGACCATGTCTTTGGAACATGGCTCAAAACATGTCTTAGAACATGACCATGTCTTCCAAACATGTCTTAGAATGTGTCTCAGAACATGCCTTAGACCATGTCTTACAACATGTGTTAGACCATGTCTTTCGAACATGTCTTAGAACATGTCTTTTGAATGTGTCTTAGACCATGTCTTAGAACATGTCTTCTGACCATATCTTCAGACGATTCACAACCTCTGAATGATGCTTGGATGAAAGCAAATTTACTATACCTTCAAAAGTTCACAACTTCAAAAGTATCAGAGTCTGGTTAATCATAACCCGCTTACAAAAATTTCAGACATTTTACAACTTCATAACAGTTTCTTGGTAATGGGACACAAGTTTCCAGAGCTCACCTTGACATTCTTTTAGATAGTTCACAACTTCTAAAACAAATGCTTAGTAACATATCAACTTGGTCAGGCTTCCATACAGTTCATAACTTCTAAAGCTATCACAGTTTGATCACCATATTTTCAGACAGTTTACAAATTCTGAATAACACGTGTTATCAAGACACAATTACCTTACTTTCAGAAAGTTCACAAATTCTGAACAGTGTGTGTACCAGATCTTGATCTAACCATATTCACTCAAAAAGTTCCAACTTCTGAATAATACATAGTATCATGACATGATTTATTTTAGACAGTTCACAACTTCTAACAAATACATGTTCTCATATGCTTAGCTCATCAGAGTTTTCTTCACACATCTTATCTTGTCTTTTAATTGCTAGATAATAATCTTCTGTTAGCCAATTAACCTATCTATAAAAACTAGTGAACTTTCACAAAGTTCCAGAATCAAACATCAAACAAATAGTTAGCAGTAAACGTATTATATCATGTTCGGGTTTGAGATCTTGAAATGTGATATCAAAATCATATACTTTTTCTCCCCCTTTGTCACAAATCAAAAGATTTAAAGACAAAATGAAATTTTTCATTAAGGTAGGGATAAATATACAATTGTTTTAGAAACAAAAGAATTTTTTTATTAAGTTCTAATACAAAGGGATAGGGTTATAAGTATCATCCTTCTTGTCAAACTTTCCCATGGTGCA
>CM038792.1:298859307-298922868 GCA_021764765.1 Vicia sativa | reverse complement strand
TTGTATATTTCCTCAAGTTTCAGGTTGGAGTACCTGAAGACGATCGAGCTGGGGGTGTCGCAGATCGCTGACCACTGGACTCCCAGAGGCAATGCTGCGGGCGACGGCGCTCCCGATCGCTCTTTCTTCCAACCGGACCTACTGTGTCGACTTGGTTCGACTCACATCCGTGACGGCCATCACATTTATTCTATCGCTTTCGCCTTTCAACACCGTAAGCCACTTTGTCCCATGGTAAGCATGATACCGCTTGGTAGATGCTCTCCAATGTCCCCTGCTCGAACCTCCCAAGACCGGTTTTGATTTCTTTTCACAAACTCAAACTTTTTCCATATTTTCCATATTTTTATTTATTTAATATTTTTCATGATTTTAATTAATTTCAACAATTTTTTCATGCATTAAAAATCATCAAAATATTTTTTCCTTTTGTATTTATTTTCAAAATACTTATTTAATTTATAAAATTAAAAATATTGTTTTGTATGTATATTTTATTTTATTCATAATTTACTATTTAAATCAATTTTAATTAGTTTTTAATTATTAAATGCATCAAAAATCCCAAAAAATTATTTAGTATATTTATGTTATTTCCAAAAATATTTTTCTCATTCAAAATTTGTATTTTTATTTAACGTTTCTTTATCCGATTTCAGATTTTCTCCGATTTCATCCTTTTTACAAAGTTACCTCAAGCTTTATTTCTTTTATCATTTTCATTTTTCCAATAATGTAATCTGCATGGATGTAATAGTTTAAATTAGGCTTTTATTTTTCAAGTAAGTTTAAATTATGTATCCGTCAAAGCCATGTAATAGCGTAGGACATTTATCTTTCCGCGATCTTTACATTCCGCATTTTAATTTCCTAACCCTATAAATCATTAGTAACTAGGCATGTATGGAAAGACTAAATTGACACAACTCACTCTAATTTCAAGATATAATATCCAAACAACACACTTTTTCACACATGCACCTTAGGGTAATTTCTCTCGTTCTTTACGAATTCAAATATGGTCATGTCCTCTAACGTAGAGGTATTCTAGCACCGCTGTTTTCCAAACAAATCATCATAGTCCCTTCAATACAAAGATCATAAGACCCACGTATGTCGCCTCCGAATACATGATCTTGACCTCGATTGTCGCCACGAAAATGATGATAGTCCCTTCGAATTGCTAGGATACTTCCTACAAGTTGCTTTCTATGACCACGGATGTCCCTTCGAATGTCCCGCCTACATCCAACGAATGGAGTTACCTACCAACTAATGGTATGGATAGCTATTCTAAAGGAACGAAACAACACGAAACGACTATCGGAGTAGGTAATAAGACTTTAGCTGCTTGCTCTATCAAAATAATTTTTACACAAACACACTTTTGTCAAAGTTCAAACTCTTTTCAAAACAAAACATTTCCAAACACTTTGTATACATTCCTACATGAATCATTACAAAGTCAAAGCGAAATGCCTTTTCAAAACATTTTGTCAAACACATGTAAAGCACAATTTTAAAGTGATCTAAGAGCAACTAAGAGCCCGTAGATAACTACGGATGGAAAGGTGCTAATACCTTCCCTTTTCATAACCTTCTCCCTTACTCTTAATCTAACGAAGGTCTTTTCCTCGCTCTTTTCACCTTCCCTTAATGGATAAAAGAAAGTCGGTGGCGACTCTTGCTATCCGCACATTATGTATACAAAACCTACAAAGTCGGCTCAATCAGACATAACCACCAATACCGATTCCTCCAATAAGGAAGACCATTAATCATGTACCCATCAGTACTAGAAGAGTCCATGGATCGCATGGTGGACAAAGAAGATGAAACCGGTAAGAAGGAGCATGCCATTTACTACTTGAGTAAAAAGTTCACAGATCGTGAAACTCGTACTCCATGCTCGAGAAAACATGTTGCTTTGGTATTGGCTTCAAAACGCCTTCGCCAAAGACATGATCAATCACACAACTTGGTTAATCTCCAAAATGGATCCAATCAAGTATGTCTTTGAAAACCCGCCTTTAACGGGAGAATTGCTCGATGGCGATGTCGTTATCTCGAATATGACATTCAGACCGTGCTCAAAAACGGTCAAAGGAAGCATTCTCACGATCACTTGCTTATCAAATACCAACCTAATACCAATCTCTCAAATTGACCGACGAGGACGTTATACTTAAAGATGAAAGATTGTGGACGAATCACGCTCAAGGTCCCTGATCTAGAATCTAGATGGCTTAATTTTTGATGGAGTAGTTAACGCTTATGGTAATGGAATCCGCATCATCACTCCCCGGGTTCTCATATCCCGCTTTTCCGCTCAGACATTATTTGATTGCACCAACAACATCGCAGTAATGAACTTGTATCAGATTGAAGAAGCATGCGATTTAGACTATAAAGACTCAAAGATTGTGATCAATCAAATCAAAGACAAGTATGAAACTCATCATCTTGGTCCGATTCCCTACGTAGATTATGCAAGACGTTTGTTGACTTTCTTCAACAAAGTCGAATCGCATCATATCCCCGAGATCAAACCGAATGGCGACGCCTTGGCTACTTATCTTCCATGTTCAAAGTCAACAATTGAACGATATGCCTAAGATCCGTGACGTATTTACTTGAAAGACTCGCAGATGTATTTGGTAATCAAGCCTTCGACGATAAACCGTGGTTCCACGACATCAAGCATTTCCTTCAAACTCTAGAGTACCCACTGGGGTATCAGACAAGGATAAGAAAACCCTAAGGAGGCTTTCTAGAAATTTCTTCCTGAATGAAGAAGTGTTATACAAAAGAAACTTCGACATGGTTCTCGCCCGACATGGCCGATGCACAAGAAGCATATCAAACAACCTACCAACATCATCCGATAATCAGATCAATGAAGTCGCCATCGAACGCTTTTTATCTCGCAAAAGGAGAAAGGCAAACGATCGCGAAACCTGTGCGGATAAGGCACGGTCTTGCGACCAGAGATAGGTAAGGAATCTATTACGCCAAGGGAAGGTATTAGCACCCTACACGCCCGTAGTACCTATGGTATCCACTTCTACTTTCATCTAACGGGTGTGTTTAAATCTATGCTTAATCGCTAAATATGCATGCAAAAGGAAAAGAGAAAATAAGAAACCACGGGAAAGAAGGAAGTATTTACAAAGTTCGCTTCTGTCGAGCCCCGTGACAAGATGCCTACGATTCGCTGCAATGGGAAAGTCGTAGCGCTCGTAGTTCGCCACTTGTTTTGGTGTGTTTTGTATTTTTACTCAGAAAAGGTTTTAAACACAAAAAGAGAGAGCGCCAGGCGTAAAAGAGTCGTTGGTTGGTTGCTTTTACCTTGTGAAAGGAGTTCAAACCATTATTAAGTGTTTTGTTTTGAAAGGAAAAGCAAGTTTTAGTTTTAATTACATGCAAGGATGCAAATGAAACTAGCAAAGCAAAAGGTTAACCTATGGTTTAAGATGAGGGAATTCTACCTATGTTAACATGCAAAGGATGTGAATCCTAAAGTCTAGGCTAGAGAACCAAACCCAACCAACGGAACCCGCAGGAAACAAACAAGCAAATATGCACGTATCATAAGTAGAATTGCCCTAAACGGGTCTTTAAATAAACCGTAGGGTTCCCTAACATGCTCCAACCACGGAAGCCCCATCATGCATCTCTATTCCTACTTCTCATGGCAAAAGAAAGTCAGAAAGCCCTACTTCTCATGATATCTAGGAAAAGCGTAAGAGAATGCGATAAATGAAGTAAAATAAATACCCGACTTGATATTAAATCCAAGAGCAACGCAAGCTATAGAAATGTCTTAAAAACTTCAAGCATCGCAGCCATGCAATAAGAGTAAACCCTGAGAATAGCTCGAGGCATCGTGATAAAGAGGATGCGCGCCAGGCGCATGTGAAACAACAACGCCCCGCAAGAAGGGAGTTAGACCCAAAAGCAACAAAAGGATGTACACGTGGGTGTACAAACACAAAGCACCTGCAAGAAGGGAGTTAGACCCAAAAAACAAGTATAGAAATGCACACGTGGGTGTACAAATGCAAAACACCTGCAAGAAGGGAGTTAGACCCAAAAAACAAGTATAGAAATGCACCGGAATACTCCAAGTGGCATGAGTGAAACATACTTTTAATCATGTTATTAAAAATGAATTAAAAAATATTAAAAAAAAAGTCAAAAAATGTCAAAAAGGTTCTAATATCCTAAAATGTCAGAATATATTTTTTTATGTATTTTTTACATGTCAAAACAATCGAAATCGAAATCAAAATCGATTAGGTGTTAGTATTATGTACATGGAAACAGGGGGGGTGCAAAGCAGAATTCCTAAATTGAACTAAATCTGTGTTAAATTGCCACGCTGGGCCTAAAACAGGGAGGTATGGTAAGGAATTTCGCTGAGCCCAACTTCTAAGTCCAGTTTGGTTTTTTTATAAGTCCAAATCTCTGTTTTTTGTCCAAAACATCATTTTTATTATTATTTATATTTTCAGATTTTTATAATTATATGCCACATTTATTTTTCACGATATTTTTGCTGTCACGTTATATCTATGTATGCTAGCACAATGTCAATTGGTCAAGTTAACTTAAATCAGATTTTTAGTTTTGATTTTTATTAAATTAAAAGAAAAATGACACGTGTTGGATCTCGATAGGCTTGTATGGGAAAAATCATGAACCAACAAGGAGAGGCCACACCTGTGGCAAGTGATAAGTCTCGCCGAACAGAACGCTTCCGGCCATCCTCTCCGCGAGGTGGCTGGAAAACAAATCTCGACGGAAACGAAATAAACCGGTGCCATCTAACTCGGTTTTCAAGGCTGGTTACGAATCCGATCTCCGATTTTCCTAAAAGCTACTCAAACCTCATGAAATCTGAACATAAAATCTGGATCCGAAAGTTCGAAAATCCACAAACTCGACATTTACAGATGTATCGCTTAGGTTCTGCGCATTTAAACTAGTTCCAAAGCAGGCAAATGATTAAAGCTAGTAATCGGAAACTTACTTGACGGCGAGTACGAAAATGTCTTCGGAAAACTTCGGAAAACTTCAATGCCTTATGCTATAGCTTCCGATGATGACGATTTAATCCGACTAGCTCGATTCGCTGAAGATTCTTGAAACTTCGCTGACAAAGAAGAGCGATCGATGTTCTTAGGATCGCGAGAAAGACCTCCGCTACACTTAAACCTTCAAGAAAAGTTCAATCGAGCAGATGCGGCGGCTTCAATGATGAACAAGATAGGGACGGCGTGCCCTGCTCGTAGATAAAGAAGAAGAATTACGAAGCTTTCAAGAACCTCTCGCCATGTCCGAGATCCGAGTTTGTTACGCATAATCATGACGGAGGGAATCCCGCTGTTATGATTGTTAGAGAATGACGCAAGAGTTGGTGGTGATGAGAGAAGAATGTCTGCTCGTTACGCTACCGTGAGTTTGTTACCTGATTGAAGTGAAAAGAAACCGATCTTGATGGTATGGTTGTTACAAAGGAGCGAGTGATGAAAGAAATGATGGAGGAAAAGGTGTTGTAGATGAAGGAGTGATGGAGAGCGTGAATGGTGGAGAAAGAAGATGAGGTTTTCGTTGGTTTTTCGTTACAAAGGAGATAATGGAGGTCAGGATAATTATGGTGATGGTATCGTAAAGCGAGTTGAGTTCTTGTTTGTTTTTTTGAGTTTGTTAGTTATGGATGAAAATGATAAGAACCGGTTCCGTAAAAATTTCCATGAAGGTGAGGTGGATCAAGAAGAGAATGAGATGGTATGGCTGTGTCATAGAGTGAAGGAGAAAAGGAAAATTGAGAGAATGATGAGGGTGAGTATTCTGCTCTAAAAGAAAATGGTGTTGTTACAATGATAATTAAGAGTGGAGGTGGTATATGGAGGAAAGTTGTTATCGTTAGTTTTGTAAAGTGAGAAGAAAAGTTTTGTTGCATTTTTTTGTTACATGCCGCATGGATCAGTGAGTAGACGGTGTACCAAAAATGGAATCAAGAGTGAGGTGGTATTATGGCGCAGGGAGAGTGTTCTCGCTTTCGTTATAATGTTTGCATAAAAAGATCTTGGTAAATTATGAAAAAGACATGAACAATCTCATACATGCTTATCTCACGTCCATTCCTTTTGCACTCGATAAATCGAAATGTAAAGCCTTTTCCAAATAAGTACAAAGATCAAAGTTGAGAATAAACTTCCGAACAATTTTCGTGTTCGAATTTTTCGATTCAAGGTTCAGAGCTCGCTTAAAATCGCTCAAGTTTAGAAATCATATTTGTCAAAATAGCGGCGATAACGGCAAAAGTTTCATCGAATGTTTTTTCACGACTTTAAGGTCTTATAGCTCTCGATACTTGGTCAAATGAAGCAAACTCGGGTCATTGAAAGAAGGCACGCGGAAGAACAACTTTGATGTTGAGCTCCCGATGAAAAATTGATCACAAGCTCGCCGTAATTAGCTTCAAGTCATACCGACATGTCGATCGCATGTTTGAAATTTTCCCTAAGTGTCAAGTTTAACACATCAATCCATGTACCTCACTTTAAGATTCTATAACTTTTCCGATACTCGACCAAATGAATTTGGTACGCTTGAAAGCAAGGAAATTTGACAATTTTTAGTTCGACAAAAACCGAACAAAGCCTTTATCATCGAATAAAAAGTGTTTGAAATTTGTCCCTGAGTGTTCGATGAAATGCTTGGCTGGGCCACCGGTGCATGTCTTGCAATTTTTCAACTTCAAGTCACTACTTATGGCGTCAGATCTCCCTACCCAATGTCCAAACGAAAAGTTTCTAAACTTGTAGAATATACGCAACTTCTCTTTCGTGTTCGAGTTTTTCCGCGGCGATTGAATCGACGGAAAACAGCCCCAACATACGCACAAAACTGCTCATGAAATGCGCCCACAACTTGGCAAGAAAAGTGTATGCCGCCTTGCATTTTAACAACTTCGAAATGTCACTTATAAAGGTTCGTATCTCCACCGACGTCCGAAACGGAAAAGTTTCTAAACGGAACTTGTAGATGGAATTACGAACTCAAGCTGTGTTCTGAATTTCTTCGCATGGCGATCGAATCATTGACGAAAACAGCCCCGAACATGTGCACAAAAATACTCGAATTTAACAAACATAATGAGTTCTTATTTTCTGAGCTTTATAACATCCGACCCGAGTCCCGAATGAATTCGACTTCTTCAGCAAAGTTTTAGATTGCCTTGAAATGAACAACTTTGCAGTTGAGCATTTTTCGATTCGAGCCATGAACTATGATAAAATCGACCTCAAGCCAAGAAAAGCATCGAAACAAACACTTCAAAATATTTCTAAGTGTTGAAATTTTGAGAAATGATAAACAGAATTTCGAGTCGTAATTTTTATCCGCTTCCGAATGGATTCGATTTCTTCAGCAAAGTTGTAGATTGCCATTAAATGAACAACTTTGATGTTGAACTTAATTCGAATCGACGCCAAACACGTAAATTGCCTCTCAAGTCGCTTGAACATGTTAAACACTCAAAATTTTACTAAGTGTAAAACTTCAAAAGTTGTGAACTTCAAACTTGAGCTTTATAACTCGAACCGAGCATTTCGGAAAAATCTTCACCAGACAAATTGAGTATGAAATGCGCCTTCCAACGACTATCAATTCGCAAACTTCACCACGCATTGCAAGATACGGATGCAACATGGCTCGCGGAACAAAGTACCTTAAACTTAGAAAAATTTCTAAGTCCAAAATTACTTAAATGCAAGAAACCTCGCTTTCACCCGATTCTTCCGATTTTTCTCAAAGAATGATCGTGATTTTCTCAAATGTCGACTTTTTGACCGTAATTTTGATCAAAACTCCACTCACCAAACTTTGACTTTGTTGACTTTTCCGATATACGCCAAATATCATTTTATCTGCTCGTTTGATTTTCTCGATAAATCGCGAGATCGATAAGCCAAATACCAATGCTTCACAACTCACTAAGGCCATAGAATCGCTGGGTTCAAATATCCACCACAACACACCGTAGCTTGAAATTGTAATCAAGATCCACCGATAGACGCATCGTAGTACCAAACTTGCAAGATAATAATCAAGCTTCGACACGCCATGTATTGAAATGACGCCCGAATCGATGTAACCTCAAATATTCAACTTGTGAGAAATAAACCTCTTCTTCGTAATTGTACGTATTCACACGATTGGAAAATCTCAACCCATGATCAATGCATGAATGATATGTATGCGATGCACCTATTAATTAAGTGTTAGCCAATTATTTATAAAAATGAAGAGGGTAAATTTTGGGTACAATAATGCCCTATTCAATCATCCTCTAGCTTAGAGCAGATTACGCCTTTCGAGCGACAAGGTATGAGGTGATTGAATACCAAAACGGACCCGTAAATTTACACCAATCCTAAAAGCCGATCAAGAGATAGTGTGGACATTCCAAAACTCGAGGAACCTCACCGAGAGAGAAGCATGTTGCGCGTGAGCTTAATCGGGCCACAACCAAAGAAAGCATGTAATAAATGTCGAACTCGTGGAAGGCAGTACAAGTGCTAACTCGACCTAAGAAGAATCGCCTCTACCCAATTCAACCGCAATGTCGTGGAGAGCCGACACGCAAGCGAAGCAAAGACTTGATATAATCGACTAGACTACCACATTACGCCGTGGAATAACCTGGACGGGTTAGTGATGCAAAGGCTAGAAAGTGTCGAGTAGGCTTTATCGACTCGTAACGCTACACTCGAGAAGGAGACAAAAGTGGGTATTTGTTCAAAAGGCACGTAATAAATGTCGAACTCGGAAGGTGTACAAGTGCTAACTGCCTAAGAAGAATTGGCCTCTACCCAATTCAACCGCAATATCGGGGAGAGCGACACGTAAGCGAAGCAAAGACTTGATACACCGACTAGACTACCACATTACGCCGTGGAACAACCGGACGGGTTAGTGATGCAAAGGCTAGAAAGTGCCGAGTAGGCTTTATCGACTCGTAACGCTACACTCGAGAAGGGAGACAAAAGTGGGTATTTGTTCCAAAAGGCACAGGAGTAGGACCCGCCCTAAGAATTGTTGCACTGTGGGACGCAAGCGCTTCAACGAAGACGAAGACCTGAAATGTCGATTGTGCTTCACACACAATGCAGAGCAACTTGCATCATGTGTAAGGAAAGAGAGAGATGCTCGCACCTTGACCAAGAATTGGTAGCGACTCAACTCTTGTGCAAAAGAAGGAAGCAAGGGTAGGCTTATCAAGACGTGTTGCACCGTAAGAGCCAGAGCTTCAACACCAAAAGACGGTTGCACGTAGAATACCGGGCGCTTCAACACCAAGAAACGTGTTGCACCGAGAATGCCGGGCACACCAAAGGAACGTGTTGCACCGTGATGAGACCGCGCTCAACACCAAGAAGACGTGTTGCACCAAATGGAACCGCGCTTAACACCAAGAAGACGTGGTTGCACCTGATGGAACCGCGCTTAACACCAAGAGACGGTTGCACCGCATGGAACCGCGCTTCAACACCAAAGAAATGTGTTGCACCGATGAGACCGCGCTTCAACACCGTAAGACGGTTACACCGATGGAACCGGCAATTTTAACACCAAGAAACGTGGTTGCACTAGATGGAACCGCAGCTTCAACACTAAGAGACGGTTGCACCAGATGAGACCGGCATCAACACCGTAAGACGGTTACACCGTATGGAACCGGCAATTTTAACACCAAGAAACGTGGTTGCACCATGGAACCGCGCTTAACACTAAGAGACGGTTGCACTGTATGAGACCGCGCCAACACCGTAAGACGGTTACACCGTATGGAACCGCGCTTCAACACCAAAGAAATGTGTTGCACCAGAGAATACTGGCAGCTTCAACACCAAAGGAAATGTGTTGCACCAGAGAATACTGGCAGCTTCAACACCAAAGAAAATGCCCCACACCCAAAAGCTATCCTTGCTGGGATTTCAGAGACATTGAACACCATCGGGACCAAGATTCATTGCTTTTGGCTTATAATTCAATGAAAATGCATGAATTCCCTAAAAGGTAATGCAAATGCGATGATGCATGTTTTCAAAAGATGAAATGTGAACGGCGACCAAAAGGTCACAAGATGACCAACTTCAATCTGATAATCCACTGGGGAGATGATAATGGTGATCAACCAAGGACACGGTCAAGCTGATAGATCTGGAAGGACCACTTGATGATATTGAGATCTACCATATAATCCTGTTGAGGAGATGATGTCATAGGAAGCTTGTCACCAGATGTAGATCCACGGGAATAAAAAAGAACACCTGGAGAAGATCTTCCACCGTTACCCACTACAACTCTAGCTGGGGAGACAAAGATATGTCAACTGCTGGGGATGTCAAGAGATGAGAACCCTCTGGAGAGGATCATCTGTGGATAATATGCGACTCATTGGGGGATCAAACGCCCGATCAACAATCCGTATAACACCTCCATAGGGAATATCAAGATACAACACACTCATGACTTTGGAGAACATCCACTAGGGACTTTCACCGAGACAATATTGTCAACCCGCATCGGAATTGGTACCATGTTCGCAATAAGGATTTGTCGATAACAACATCTGGCTAGGGAGATTCACCAAATATGGTATGTGGACGACAAACACTACATCCGATTCTTTGCGTAAGTTTCACTCGGGTTTTCTCGTCCATGCTTATCGAAAACGAGATAATCAATCTCATTGGAGGATGGCGGAGGGCACCGATCGTGAGATACCGATAATGGAAGAAAAATCCATAAGAGGGAGCATCGCGGTCAAGGACGAACTCGTGGAAAAGGACACCCGTATGAGGATGAACTTGTAGAAAAAGAAGAAGAGGACGCCGATCTAAGACGAACCCGCAGAAGAAAGAATAAGACACATATGTGAAAACGAACTAATAAGGAAAAGAGAACGCCGAGTGTAGACGAACTCATGAGGAAAGAACATCCATGAGAAGATGAACTTGCAAAGGGAAAGAGAACGCCTAGTTAAGATTTAACTTATGGGAAAGAACATCCAGAAGATGAACTGCAAAGGAAAAGAGAACGCCTAGTTTAGACGAACTCATGAGGAAAGAACATCATGAGAAGATGAACTTGCAAAGGAAAAGAGAACGTCGAGTGTAGACGAACTCATGAGGAAAGAACATCTCATGAAGATGAACTTGCAAAGGGAAAGAGAACGCCTAGTGTAGACGAACTCGCGAGGAAAGAACATCTCATGAAGATGAACTTGCAAAGGGAAAGAGAACGCCTAGTTAAGACGAACTTATGGGAAGGACATCCGTGAAGAATGAACTTGCAAAGGGGAAGAGAACGCCTAGTTAAGACGAACTCGCATTTAACTTTACCAAGATGATGACATCAAGGAAGTGTCTCGCAAGAACTATAATATCCCTCGTGCCAAAGGCGGGTATAATTCTTCAAGAGTATCAAACATTAGATTACACACACCAAGTATGGATACCCATATCGAAAGGTAGTGCAAACACGTAAGATAACCCGCGATTTTGCACAAACGAGAACGTATATTGCATTAAAAAGACAACAGGTCAAAACTTGAGTCAAGAAGAGCAAATCAAACTGAAAAATTTCTAAAGACCCAAACTGAAGACCATTTCTGTTTAGAAACAGACTCAAAAGGGAGGACCCTACATTGAAGAGTATTCTTCAAGATG
The DNA here is from genome assembly GCA_021764765.1 of Vicia sativa. Classification (NCBI taxonomy): domain Eukaryota; kingdom Viridiplantae; phylum Streptophyta; class Magnoliopsida; order Fabales; family Fabaceae; genus Vicia; species Vicia sativa. Next base: position 298,911,124 of record CM038792.1, on the reverse strand, counting down.
TAGGAATTTCAATCAAACGAGTAATCAGGCATCTGCCAACTGTCACCCATACGCCACTTTCGAACCCCGAGTGAAACATGAATAGTCAACATGCCCCTGTGTCTCTGAAAGGATTGGCCAACCTTAACAAAGTTGCCCCAATTTTAATGAGCCCTAAAGGATATAATACCATCTCGAATGCCCCAGATTATGATGATTCTTTGAAAGGCCGTTCAATAGGTTTTCAGACAACCTGCTCCTTGGGACAATCAAGGTATTCATCTGATGCTCGTTATGCAAGCTTACTGGATGTTTGAGCACCTGTTCATATGCAAAGAATGTTTTATCCTAAAAATGATAATTCTAATGCAAATCCTATGCTTGTCTTGAAACAAAGAGCTTTTGAAAAGATGTCGAAACATCGCATTTTGTGCAAAAGATGGCGAAAAATGGAATGATACCAACTCAAAGGTGTTAGCAAGTCTCCTAGGAGTCGATACCGCTTCACAGCCTTAGCTTTCAAATTAACCCTCGCTCGCTTAGGACTTTAAAGGTTGTAACGTGGCCTGGTTCACGGTTTTTAAAAAGAAAGATTTTTAGGCTCAAAATATTCGGTGCCCACCCCCTTCATGATATTCTTCGATCCTAAGTTCAGTTGATCCGATATGAGCAATCATCTCTCACCAGAGGGAATTAATGGTTGAGAAACCACTGCAGTTTCTTGATCGTACAACTTTGACTTTGTTAAGGACGAGATTTCTTGGACCCGATAGCCACTCACCCTTTTTTCTTAGAGCTTGATCAACGACTTTGTTCTTTATTGAGGATATTATTTGATTATCCTCGCCTTTATGGCTTCCCAATTTGCTTTTTAACATTTGCCCTTTTATTTTGCCTAAGCGACTTATTTCCAAGTTCGACTTAGCGGACTTTTTCTTTGTTTTTTTGCTTTTCTTTTTTTTTTGTTTTTTGAACCAGTCGTTGATCTTCACACAGTTTTTTTGATTTCCTAGAGGTGATTGTGGCGATCTAAGTCCTCTTCAGATAAGGAGTTCTCGTTGGGGTATTGTCCTCCTTTGATGCACATTGTCGACAATTGAAACTTGATCGCTAAGCCAACCTTGAAGGATAACCATTGTTATATCCTTTGAAATATACTCTTGATGAGTTTTGAACGCTAACTGATTAATCAACACTACCCCGCCTTGCTTTAAAATGCGGTTTTTCCAATGTAAGAAACTCCTACTAAGGCTCAAAGGGGTCGACGGGTCTAACTCCTTATATCTCCGTGTTTGGGGATTTGAAACAAGGCCCGACATCGCCGCCGGGTTTTTATTTGAAAGCAATATCGCTTTGAAATTTTGGTATATTTTCGCCATCCTCCCTACAGAGGTTTTGCTTTATTAACAAGAGTTGATATCAAAAGCGTTTGAAAACAATTAAAAGTGTATACAAATGGATTAGTTCAAGACAAACATATTCAATGCATTATGATAATCATTCAGAAGATGAAAATGTTCTGCATACAAGCATGTACTAAACAAACAAGAAAGATTACAAATGAGAATGCAAATGAATCTTGAAATTGTCGTTGAGGAGACTTGACTTATTGCTTTTGATGATGCATTTTGAAGCCTTGACATTTGCTGAGCTAGCGGAGGACCCGAACATGACCATCTGGTGTGAAACTGATAGCTTTTGCCTCAATCAGATCCTGTACCTTGCACTTGAATGCATGGAAATCTTCAATGTTGTGCCCAACGGTACCAGAATGGAATGCACAAACGGCATTAACATCATAGCTATTCGGACGCTTGTCAGGAGGAGGAGATGGCAACATGGTTCGGAACTATCAATTTGAGCTCAAGCAATTGTGTCAACATCTCAAAGATAAGACATGGGACGACGTCAATCTTCTAAGAGCATGGTTTTCCGCTTTTGATTCTTCCGATGAAGCGCTTGATGAGCCGGGTGGAGCGGTCGATTATCCTCTTCGACGCTAAACTCGCTTGAGGTATAGCACAGTATAACGCCATATCGCATGGAGCTAAATTGACTTGTATGCTCAACCCCGTGGAAGTAAACCGATAATCCCTTTGTCAAGGAAACTCGAACCTCCATTTTCAAGGTCACACACCTTCAGATCATGACAGGTGCCCTGAATGGAAATCACACCTAGCCATCACATCGCATCGAATAGAATTCCTTCGTGCATGGCAAGAGTTTGGAGTTCAATCAACCGAAACTTGAGTAGCCGAGGAAGCAACCGAGCATATGGCATCGGAATAGGATCGAATTGCTTTTGAGTGTGGCAACCATGGTCAAGAGCTCTACCTTCTAGACCTTTCTCGAACAATAGAATTGACGTGAACGAGGAGACCCTGAATATGTGGTGATGGAGTAGATGCATGCCCAGCCTTTAGGGCTCAAAGAAAACCCCGAGATAAGGAGGAATAGCGACTTCGTCAGAGGAAAACCGGGTCATCTCCCTTCTCAACACACCCTAAAATTTCCATCACCAAGCCTAGCCGAGTCTTCAACCTGGTTCTCTTCTCTCAAGTCTTGCATGTCCAAAGATGAGAAATCCCATCTGTTTTTCATCTCATCCAGCCCCGCCAAGTTGTTCCATTTGTCGCTTCTCGTTCGAGCTGTAACGGTGGAAGTTTGTAATCTTTCTGCTAAATAAAAGCAGAAACTGAGGATGAGAACTCCGGACAAAACCTGTTATGCATGGTATGTATATGCATGGTTAATGCATGATGCATGAAATGATCACTTCCAGGACATTCCTGCAATTTGTTATCAAACATCAAATAATAATAGGATAGTGACAACAATAATTATCAAGACCAGACACACAATCAGATTGAGAATCAACTGCTCAAGTGCATAGATGAAATAGAGTCATACAAGAGTCCACGATCACAGAGTATTAATACAAACACAATAGTGAGCGAACCCCATCCAACAAGCCTGGAGGTGATTCGTCGAATCAAATAACATCAAATAACATTTGCAACTACTTATTTAGGAGCCATTTGCGCCTTGAGCGTAAGGATCTCGGCTACTAGCTTAGCCACATGAATGTCTCGACCCCTTAACATGGTGTATGCTGCATATTCTCCATCTTTAGCATATTGCCACTTAGTCTTCAAATCTTCAACCTCTTTAGAAAGGATAGTCATCTGCTCCTGTCGACTTTGGGCTTCAACTTCAAGTTCTTTCCTTCTCTCAAGGGACTCTTTAGCGTTGGATTCTTCCTCATGAGTCGCTTCTTTAAAACTCGATTTCTTCACCATGCTTGGCTTTCAATTTCTCATTAGCTATCTCGCATATTCTTCAACTTCTCTTGTACCATGTCAAACTCTTTGGTCATCCGATCAAAAGAAGAGGAACTACCACCTTGGCTCTCTTGGTTTCTTCAAGTAGGCCATAAGCCTTCAAAACTTGGTCTTTCCGCCGATCTCAACAGATAACCTCTTTATCTTGAAGAGCAAATGCTAGGTTCATGACTCGAGCTTGTAATCGCTCCTTCAAAGTCAATTCTCCGATTGAGCTGTTTGTAAACCTCAATACGCATCGAAACCTCGGAGGAGAGATTACGATGAAGAATAGAAGTAGCAAAATCAGTACTGCACTTTCAACCAAGGAACCAGTTGAGAATACAAAGGTGCTTCCTTTGTATGGAAGCCAATCTTGAGACCCGATCTTTAACCAATCTGTAAGAATCAAACACGTAATTTCCTTTTTGGCCAAAGAAAACCGTGCCCTTTGTGAACCAAGCTCCATGCAACGACAATCTAATTTAGCAAAACCGGTTCTCATCATTTGCAAAGAAGATAGTTTTAACCGACTAACAAAGGGTACTTCAACAAAGGATATCCTAGTTGACGGCGTACAATATAGGATTATAATCGATGCAACCTTTAGTTCCCATCAATGGTACATTTGGAAACTCTCCACAACTAGTAATGATCTCGAACCGCCGACATGGTATTCCAAACTATATCATATGAAGTGAGTGCGATGATTCGCTAGACCACTTCATGGTTTTAGCATAATCAACAAATGCCTCTCTTTGGCAAATGTGTGTTGAACCAACGATAAAGTAAAGGCATATAATCCATAACACGCCTTTGACCATGGCAGAGTGAATGGCATAATACGACGCCCAAGATGGTAGGAACCGGATTGTCATTCATGAAAATGTAAATCGCAGAACATCCACAAACTTTTCAAAAGAAGGAAAATCACCATACCATAGATCATGACGGCTAAGATAGTATTGAAGCTTTTCCAACTACCAACCTTGGCAAATTCATCAGCTTTGACTAAAAGGAAACCCAACGGAAGTCCACAAGTGCAATCTTTCGGAACCCAATTGCCCCTTACTTCACTAACGCGCAAACCAAGGGCTTTAGCAATGGCTTCAAAATCGAGTACCCATTCTTTTGACAAAAGGCAAACCGCCAGATACTCGATACCCAAAAGGAAAGAGTACTCCTCAAGAGTAGGTGCTAACTGATAACCTTGAAAGGTAAAACACATGAGCTCACTATCATAAAACTGGAGTAGAGATTGCATGGCATAGAACTCATAATCCTCCATTAGTAACGGCAATATGTTCCCATGATCTTTTCTCGAACTCTCTTTCAATCGATCCTTCACAAGAATACCTCCGCTCTTACTCGTAGATGTCGAATGCACATAAAGAGTACGAGGAAGTCTTCCTTAGGGCCCCTTGTTGGTTTGATTGTTGGTATCCATCCCGATGTCGATAGTAAACCACAAGAAGTCCCGAAATGATATGCATGCGGGTTAGATAAAATAACATGTTTTTCCGACATTTCTTTTAAAAATAAACATGCTATGATGCAAATACATTATGCATTGATCATGGGTTTACTACTTCCATGAACACCGATCAAACTGCTACTGCTTTCCCGATTGAAGAAAACCAAAATCGGACAGTAGTAACGGCTAGAAAATGCCACCGAATGGTATCATAGTCACCAACAAAACATCGATCATCAATAGAAAATACCAAGTCACCAACAGAACATAGTCACCAACAGAACATAGTCACCATCTGTACCTGTAATAATCATGATCCCACCCCACTCACAGGTGTAATCTAGGCCAGGGTAAGGTCAAGGGGTGACTCAGAGTCGATAGTCTCCCGCTAAGTAATATCATCGTAACACCTACGTGATGATGATAATACCGCTCAACCTCGCTCGAGCGTGGAACCACATGAATGCGCTATTTTGGACCTCACGTCTCATAGCAATCATGCGCCCACTCTAGTCCTATGTGTTCCTATATGTCACTCATAGCCTGTGTATTGGGCCTTTTACCTCATGGTAACATCCACCCAAACAAGAGAATAACCAATTCAAAGAAGACACGGTATAGGATATATGAAAGCAATAAATGCCACATAGAATGCAATGCATACAAAGGATGGTGCGATAAAGGTAAATAAATAAACAAATAAATGAACACCCAATAGACATGAAAATAAAAGCTAGGATCGACTCGATCGGACCAAAGACAGTCTCCGATCCCCTGAAGTCGCCAACAAACAACCTACCGAACATCATCCGATAATCAGATCAATGAAGTCGCCATCGAACGCTTTTTATCTCGCAAAGGAGAAAGGCAAACGATCGCGAAACCTAAAAGGATAAGGCACGGTCTTGCGACCGAGAGATAGGGTAAGGGAATCCATTACGCCGGGAAGGTATTAGCACCCTACACGCCCGTAGTACTCTACGGTATCCACTTCTACTTTCTATCTAATGGGTGTGTTTAAATCTATGCTTAATCGCTAAATATGCATGCAAAAGGAAAAGAGAAAATAAGAAACCACGGGGAAAAGAAGGAAGTATTTACAAAGTTCGCTCGGTCGAGCCCCGTGACAAGATGCCTACGATTCTGCAATGGAAAGTCGAGCCGTAGTTCGGCTCACTTGTTTTGGTGTGTTTTGTATTTTTTACTTGTGAAAAGGTTTTAAACACAAAAAGAAAGAGAGCGCGCAAAGGCGAAAAAGAGTTGGTGTTGGTTGGTTGCTTTTACCTTGTGAAAGGAGTTCAAACCATTATTAAGTGTTTTGTTTTTGAAAGGAAAAGCAAGTTTTAGTTTTAATTACATGCAAGGATGCAAATGAAACTAGCAAAGCAAAAGGTTAGACCTATGGTTTAAGATGAGGGAATCTCTACCTATGTTAACATGCAAAGGATGTGAATCCTAAAGTCTAGGCTAGAGCACCAAACCTAACCAACGGAACCTGCAGGAAACAAACAAGCAAATATGCACAGATCACAAGTAGAATTGCCCTAAACGGGTCTTTAAATAAACCAGAGGGGTTCCTGAACATGCTCCAACTACGGAAGCCCCATCATGCATCTCTATTCCTACTTCTCATGGCAATAGAAAGCTGTAAAGCCCTACTTCTCATGATATCTAGGAAAAGCTGTAAGAGAATGCGATAAATGAAGTAAAATAATACCGACTGATATTAAACCAAGAGCAACACAAGCTATAGAAATGCTCCGAAAACTTCAAGTACCGCAGCCATGCAATAAGAGTAAACCGTGAGAATAGCTCGAGGCATCGAAAGAAGAGGATGCGCCAGCGCATGTGAAACAACAACGCCCTGCAAGAAGGGAGTTAGACCCAAAAGCAACAAAAGGATGTACACGGGTGTACAAACACAAAGCACCTGCAAGAAGGAGTTAGACCCAAAAACAAGTATAGAAATGCACACGTGGTGTACAAATGCAAAACACCGCAAGAAGGAGTTAGACCAAAAACAAGTATAGAAATGCACCTAATACTCCAAGTGGCATGAGTGAAACATACTTTTAATCATGTTATTAAAATGAATTAAAAATATTAAAAAAAGTCAAAAATGTCAAAAGGTTCTAATATCCTAAAATGTCAGAATATATTTTTTTATGTATTTTTTACATGTCAAAACAATCGAAATCGAAATCAAAATCGATTAGGTGTTAGTATTATGTACATGGAAATGCAAAGCAGAATTCCTAAATTGAACTAAATCTGTGTTAAATTGCCACCGGGCCTAAAACAGGAGGTATGGTAAGGAATTTCACGAGCCCAACTTCTAAGTCCAGTTTGGTTTTTTTATAAGTCCAAATCTCTGTTTTTTGTCCAAAACATCATTTTTATTATTATTTATATTTTCAGATTTTTATAATTATATGCCACATTTATTTTTCACGATATTTTTGCTGTCACGTTATATCTATGTATGCTAGCACAATGTCAATTGGTCAAGTTAACTTAAATCAGATTTTTAGTTTTGATTTTTATTAAATTAAAAGAAAAATGACACGTGTTGGATCTCGATAGGCTTGTATGGGAAAAATCATGAACCAACAAGGAGAGGCCACACCCAGGGCACAGGATAAGTCTCGCCGGAACAGGAACGTTTCCGGTCATCCTCTCCGGCGTGAGGTGGCCGGAAAAAACAAATCTCGACGGAAACGAAATAAACCGGTGCCATCTAACTCGGTTTTCAAGGCTGGTTACGAATCCGATCTCCGATTTTCCTAAAAGCTACTCAAACCTCATGAAATCTGAACATAAAATCTGAATCCGAAAGTTCGAAAATCCACAAACTCGACATTTACAGATGTGTCGCTTAGGTTCTGCGCATTTAAACTAGTTCCAAAGCAGGCAAATGATTAAAGCTAGTAATCGGAAACTTACTTGACGGCGAGTACGAAAATGTCTTCGGAAAACTTCGGAAAACTTCAATGCCTTATGCTATAGCTTCCGATGATGACGACGAATCTGACTAGCTCGCATTCGTTGAAGATTCTTGAAACTTCGTTGACAAAGAAGAGCGATTCGATGTTCTTAGGATCGCGGAGAAAAGACCTCGCTACACTTAAACCTTCAAGAAAAGTTCAATCGGAGCAGATGCAACGGCGGCTTCAACAGATGAACAGCATAGGGACGAAGTGCTCCTGTTCAGAGATAAAGAAGAAGAATTGGCGAAGCTTTCAAGAACCTCTCTCCATGTCTGAGATCCGGAGTTTGTTACGGCATAATCATGACGGAGGGAATCCCGCTGTTATGATTGTTAGAGAATGACGCAAGAGTTGGTGGTGATGAGAGAAGAATGAAGTCTGCTGCTACGGCTACCGAGTTTGTTACGACATTGAAGTGAAAAGAAAACCGATTCCTTGATGGTATGGTTGTTACAAAGGAGCGAGTGATGAAAGAAAATGATGGAGGAAAAGGTGTTAGAGATGAAGGAGTGATGAGAGCGTGAATGGTGGAGAAAGAAGATGAGGTTTTCGTTGGTTTTCCGTTATGTTGAGATAATGGAGGTTGTGATAATTATGGTGATGGTATCGTAGCAGTAAAGATGAGTTCTGCTCTTGTTAGTTTTTTTAGTTTGTTAGTTATGTATGAAAATGATAAGAACCGGTTCCAAAATTTCCATGAAGGTGAGGTGGATCAAGAAGAGAATGAGATGGTATATGTGTGTTAGAGTGAAGGAGAAAAGGAAAATTGGAGAGAATGATGAGGGTGAGTATTCTGTTCAAAAGAAAAATGGTGTTGTTACAATGATAATTAAGAGGTGGAGGTGGTATATGGAGGAAAGTTGTTACTGTTAGTTTTTGTAAAGTGAGAAGAAAAGTTTTGTTGCATTTTTTTTGTTACATGCCAGCATGGATCAGGGTGAGAGATGTGTGTACCAAAAAATGGAATCAAGAGTGAGGTGGTATTATGGCAGAGAGTGTTCTGCTTTCTGTTATAATGCTTGCATAAAAAAAAGATCTGTTGCAAATTATGAAAAAAGACATGAACAAAAATCTCATACATGCTTATCTCACGTCCATTCCTTTTGCACTCGATAAATCGAAATGTAAAGCCTTTTCCGAAATAAGTACAAAGATCAAAGTTGGAGAATAAACTTCCGCGAACAATTTTCGTGTTCGTAATTTTTCGATTCAAGCCCGTAGCTCGCTTAAAATCGGCTCAAGTTTAGAAATCATATTTGTCAAAATAGCGATAACGGCAAAAGTTTATCGAATGTTTTCTTCACGACTTTAAGGTCTTATAGCTCTCGATACTTGGTCAAATGAAGCAAACTCGGGGTCATTGGAAAGAAGGCACGCGGAAGAACAACTTTGATGTTGAGCTCCCGATGAAAAATTGATCACAAGCTCGCCGTAATTAGCTTCGAAGTCATACCGACACAAGCTGACTGCATGTTTGAAATTTTCCCTAAGTGTCAAGTTTAACACATCAATCCATGTACCTCACTTTAAGATTCTATAACTTTTCCGATACTCGACCAAATGACGTGAATTTGGTACCGTTGGAAAGCTCGCGTGTGATACGACAATTCTTTAGTTCGACAAAAATCCGAACAAAGCCTTTATCACTGAATAAAAAGTGTTTGAAATTTGTCCCGTGAGTGTTCGATGAAATGCTTGGCTGGCTGGGCCAGTCTGGTGCATGTCTTGCAATTTTTCAACTTCAAGTCACTACTTATGGCGCTTCGTATCTCCCAGCTCCAATGTCCGAAACGAAAAAGTTTCTAAACGGAACTTGTAGAATATACGGCAAACTTCCTCTTTCGTGTTCGGAGTTTTTCCGTGCGGCGATTGAATCGACGGGAAAACAGCCCCGAACATACGCACAAAAACTGTTCGATGAAATGCGTCCACAACTTGGCAAGAAAAGTGTATGCTGTCTTGCATTTTAACAACTTCGTCACACTTAAAGGTTCGTATCTCCCACCGACGTCCAAACGGAAAAGTTTCTAAACGGAACTTGTAGATGGAATTACGAACTCAAGCTTTTGTTCGAATTTCTTCATGGGCGATCGAATCATTGATTAAAACAGCCCCGAACATGTGCACAAAATACCGAATTTAACAAACATAATGAGTTCTTATTTTCGAGCTTTATAACATCCGACCCGAGTCCCGAATGAATTCGACTTCTTCAGCAAAGTTTTAGATTGCCTTGAAATGAACAACTTTGCAGCTTGAGCATTTTTCGATTCGAGCCATGAACTATGATAAAATCGACCAAGTCAAGAAAAGCATCGAAACAAACACTTCAAAATATTTCTAAGTGTTGAAATTTTGAGAAATGATAAATCAGAATCGAGTTGTAATTTTTATCTGCTTCCGAATGGATTCGATTTCTTCAGAAAGTTGTAGATTGCCATTAAATGAACAACTTTGATGTTGAACTTAATTCAATCGACGCCGAAACACGTAAATTGCCTCCAAGTCAAGCGCCGAACATGTTAAACACTCAAAATTTTACTAAGTGTAAAACTTCAAAAGTTGTGAACTTCAAACTTTGAGCTTTATAACTCGAACCGAGCATTTCGAAAAATCTTCACCAGACAAATTCGAGTATGAAATGCGCCTTTCCAACGACTATCAATTCGCAAACTTCGACCACGACGGTAAGATACGGATGCGCAACATGGCTCGCGGAACACAAAGTACCTTAAACTTAGAAAAATTTCTAAGTCCAAAATTACTTAAATGCAAGAAACCTCGTTTCACCCGATTCTTCCGATTTTTCTCAAAGAATGATCGATTTTCTCAAATGTCGACTTTTTGACCGTAATTTTGATCAAAACTCCACTCACCAAACTTTGACTTTTGTTGACTTTCTCGATATACGCTACCAAATATCATTTTATCTGCTCGTTTGATTTTCCGATAAATCGCAGATCGATAAGCCAAATACCAATGCTTCACAACTCACGGAAGGCCATAGAATCGCTCGGTTCAAATATCCGACCACAACACACCGTAGCTTGAAATTGTAATCAAGATCCACCGATAGACGATCGTAGTACCAAAACTTGCAAGATAATAATCAAGCTTCGACACGCTATGTATTGAAATGACGCCCGAATTGATGTAACCTCAAATATTCAACTTGTGAGAAATAAACCTTCTTCGTAATCAGACAGATTCATACGATTGGAAAATCTCGAACCCATGATCAATGCATGAATGATATGTATGCGATGCACCTATTAATTAAGTGTTAGCCAATTATTTATAAAAAAAAATGAAGAGGGTAAATTTTGGGGTACAACACATACACGATCATCCATGAAGTACATGAAGGATCCTTTGGAACTCATTCAAATGGGCATGCAATGACCAGAAAAATCTTAAGAGCAGGATACTATTGGATAACGATGGAATCTGATTGCTGTAAACATGTCAAGAGATGTCACAAGTGTCAGATCTACGCAGATAAGATCCATGTGCCTCCGACTCCACTCAACGTTCTCTCCTCTCCGTGGCCTTTCTCCATGTGGGGCATCGACATGATAGGGATGATTGAACCAAAAGCGTCCAACGGACATCGCTTCATTCTAGTGGCTATTGATTACTTCACCAAATGGGTCGGGCAAAGATTTACGCCAACGCCACAAGACAAGTGGTTGTGAGGTTCATCAAGAACAACCTCATTTGCCGATATGGAGTTCCAAGTAAGATCATTACAGATAATGGATCAAACTTGAACAACAAAATGATGAAAGAACTGTGTGAGGAATTCAAGATCGAGCATCATAACTCATCTCCTTACCGGCCAAAGATGAACGGCGTTGTTGAAGCTGCCAAGAAGAACATAAAAAAGATTGTCCAGAAAATGGTCATCACTTTCAAAGATTGGCACGAAATGCTGCCATTTGCTCTGCATGGGTATCGTACTTCAGTACGCACTTCAACAGGGCAACTCCTTTTTCTCTAGTATACGGCATGGAAGCGGTGCTCCCCGTAGAAGTTGAGATCCCATCAATGAGAGTTCTCATGGAAACTAAACTATCTGAGGCCGAATGGTGTCAAAGCAGATACGATCAACTGAACTTAATCGAAGAAAAGCGCCTGACCGCTCTGTGTTATGGACAACTATATCAAAGAAGGATGAAGAAAGCTTTTGACAAAAAGGTCCGACCGTGAATTCCGAGAAGGCGACCTCGCTTAAAAAGATTCTCGCCTTTTCAACCGATTCTAGGGCAAATGGACTCCTAATTACGAAGGCCTATACATCGTCAAAGAAGCTTCTCAAGGTGCTATGACTCTCACAACCGTGGACGGTGATGAACTCCCGTGATCCCGTGAATGCCGATGCACCAAGAAATACTTTTTCTAAAAACAAAAGAACAACTCGATAAGTCGAAAACTCGAAAAGGGCGACTTAGGCAAAAGAGCGCCTCGATGGACCGAAACCTAAAAAGGCGGTCCGTGCAAAATTAGAGACAATAAATGTAAATTATCCCGATAGATTGAAAACCCGAAAAGGCAATCTAGGCAAAATAAGGATACAAAATTGACAAAGTAATCGAATCATCCGCATCATTAATCAAGAATCTTCCATCAACGGATCTTCAATCAACTCTTCAAGCAACAAGCACAGCTTGGAATTCAAAGTTGTTAGGATAATAATGTTATTTGCTTTCAATGTAGCCTTTTCCCAATAAATTATCATTTCCAACTCTTGTAATAGCTCATGGAATCACGCCTTTTCGATTACCATTCTATCAATAAATTTGAGCCTTGTGCCTTTTTGTTTGCAATTTTGCTTTATTCGCTTTTGCAAAATAACGCTTTTATTATGAAAATCACTTTTGAAAAAAAGTTTTAAATGAATTTTACTTCAAAATTTTGAAATAAAGCTTAAATGTTCCTTTGAACTATGAACACGTAAGAAACTTCAACAGTTTTCTCCATAAGTGTTTCGATCTCCGAAAAATAGAACAACTGCTACGGAAGTTTTCTTCTCCTCAACAGAGATTATCAAAGGACGGTATTCTTATCCAAAAAGAATTTCCAACAAAGTTGCCAATGAAATGCCTTTTTCAGAAAGTTTAAAGCATGCAACTCAAATTCATCATCAGTGAACATCTACACCATTGCTGCAGATTTTGCTAAGTATTTGTTTGAACTGTGACGTGGTCCTTTTCCCAAATACCTCTTTTGTTGTCTTGTCAAGTATTGTCAGCATGCATATGACATTCATAACATTCATCATTCATACATAATAGCATCATTAATGCATTCCTGCATTTCTCAACGTTTGTTTTCATATCACTGGTTTGGATTGAATTTACTCATGTGAGTATGTCATATCTCCAGCGGATTATCCCCAAGCAGAGAAATACATCTTTTCTCTATCCTAATCCCTAGCTGAGATCATTCTTTATCGGGAACAAAGTCTTGATTGACCGTTTCTTTCCAGTTCATTCCTGGATAGAATCTCGTCTCTAACCAACAAAACAATAAGCAATAGTCTCGTCATCCGAGTCGCTTATTTCCTTTTCATCTTTAAACTTGTCATAAAAAGATTGTTCTTCTCAACAAATTCAAATCATGACAGTTCAAAAATTTCCATAGTTGTCTTTCTGTCTAAAAGAAAACATGTGTCTTTCAATCAAAATGCCCGCATTTTCTCAAGAGAGAGATCCTCGGCAAGATTGCATCCGTGAAAATAAGAACTCATTTGAGATCTGTTTTCATCATTAAATGCTATTCACAAGGCTGAATACTCAGTAATATATCTCAGGATTTACCTTGTTATAGTTATCACTTTGCTGATAATTGGTAATATCTTCAAGAAACTCATTTGAGATCTGTTTTCATCATTTGTTTGTTATTCACGAGGCTGAATACTCAAAAAAAATTTCAAATATTTACCTTGTTATAGTTATCACTTTGCTGATAATTGGTAATATCTTCAGAACTCATTACCATAAACTATCACAAGGCTGATAATTGGTAATATCATCTTCATTTACCTTAAACATTGTCACAAGGCTGACAAAAGGTAATCTCTTTGTTTCCCAAAGCGAAACAAATATTCACATGTTTTGTGAATCTCTTTTTTCCCTAGCGAGACATATTGCATGTTTCCCAACAAACAGGATCCTCTTTTTCTTAAACAGATCGAGTCATCCTCACAAATTTTTCACCATGTCATTTCTTTGATATCATCTGGGTGAAACCTTTTACAATCATGTTGCATCATCCGCATTTTTGGTATCTTAGGTCCAAAATTTATGATTTCGATATTTAAGTCTCTTCACACCTATCAAAATGAAGATATTCATCTTCATATCTCGGTTAAAGAAACTTAAATAGGGCATCGTCATACCCCAATTTTTGACCTAATATACCACCTTACATTTGCATCATTGCATCACTAATGCCTGTAATGTAATTAATCGGTGTAGCTTCTACAGTCAAAATTAGGGTTTCATCAATTTTTCATCTAATTCAAGAGGTGAGCAATTAGGGTTTGAGTTTCCCTCACCTCATTTGATCTATCTTTATCAAATCATCAACCTCTGATCTTCAGATATCCAACTTTTCTCATTGATCTATCAAGGATCGACCAATTAGGGTTTTGGTCGAGGATGAGTAATCTCTGATTTTCTGATCAATGGATGACTTTTTTGATTGGAGATTGATCTTCATATCTTAGATACAATATGTTGACCTAATTTCTGGATTCAAAACATCACAGAAGTCCACAGGATTCATCAGTCAATTTCTGAAACATCTGATGAAATTTCATCTGCACAGAAAAGTCAAACTTTGACTTTTGGTCAACTTTTTCAAAACAAAACTTTTTCCATCATCAAAATACTTCAAATGATCCATCATGATCATAAAAAATCAAGAAATTTGGAAAAGTCAACAAAAAGTCAAAATTTTCAACACTTAGAAAAAGTTTCAAGTGTTAAAATTTTGTACTTTTTCCAAACTTCATGGCATTTTTTCACATAGTTCCACTTTGAATTGAAAAAAAATCAAAACATGAAAGTTGTAGCCCTTGAAACAAGCTTTCCAAAATTTCCAAGAACTCTCAAATCCACGAAGTCTAGCCATACTTTTGAATTTGAAACTTAGAGCTCCAAAATACATAATTTTCAAGTACAAACTTTGAAATTATAGGTCATTTTGAGTTTCTTTCTTTCTAGAAGCATGCCACCTTGCCAATTGAGGATTAGAGCTGATAAATATCAAGGAGAGAGTAATTGTAAAGAGATAGGATCAAGGTAAGAACTAACCATGGTTAAAAGGAAGTTTCCTTTTGCATTTAATGCAAAAATGACTTCCTTGCCCTCTAAGGCAAGTTGAAATTACCAAGGCCAAACTTTCTCACTTATTTTTCAGAACTCATGGCCTATAAATAGAGGTCTTATTTTCAATTTCAAACCACACCAAAGCCATGCAAGTACATGCTTTCATTCTTCTTTCTTAAAATTCAAGAATCATAGTTCAAATTGAGAAAACTTGCATTTTGAAAACTTGTGAAAACTTTAAGTAATTTGGTGTCTAACATGTTCTAATACCAATATGAAACTTGTTTGAAACATAAAATCAACACTAACCAAGCTGAAAAACAGATTTTGCATTCTATGTACATAAGCTTGCCAAAACTGCCTTAGAATTCGAATCCATAGTTTGTCTCGAGCAACTTGAGTTTTGATCATCCAAACATCATCAACATACATCATAGACATGATGCGCACTATTAACAATAATCAACACTTCTAATCCGAATTCAAAGTTTCTCCTTGAGCTTGTGCAGGTTGACTTGGTCGAGCAATCCAAGCAAACTCATGATGTACCATCCTCACACCTTCCATAAAGGCCGCTGGTGCTCAAGCAATCACAAAATTCAACTGAACGCTCAAACACCGAATTCGATTCCACTTCAAGTAAGAAACTCAAACTCGAACTCTATGATTCTTTGATTCAAATAAAAACTCTTGGCCATTTGTTTTCTCGTGACTATCCACGATCATTAACCCTCAACAATTGAACAATTCATCAACCATACATGATTTCAATTAGATTTTTCGCTTTAGGGTTCTTCGTGTTCTTCGAAATTCAATCATGTTAAACCAAAAATAAATGAAATTAACCAACGCCATCGTGTTCCTTGTTAAATTTCGTCAAGTTTGATGTTTACATCATGTTTTTTCATTGAGAAACAAGAAATCTATGGATTGAAGGATCGGGGAAGAAGAACAAGGTCATGCTGTTTTTGAATTCAAAATATCGCTTAAAATATATTTAATCGGTTTAAACACAATACACGGATGTATTGCCCAAGTTGCCAGCTCACTCTTAAGTCATTATACCATGCCTTGCCTAACAGGTCCCGGGTTCAAGCAGACTTGGGACCATTTTTTTACCAAACTTTTGTAATTTTTTCATACTTTTGCAAAACTTTGACTTTTTCAAAACCCAATCAAAACTCCTCATTTTGAGGTGATTTTTTGTACACTTGTCAATTAATGTATCTATTTTATGATAGTGCAAAAATTTTCAGAAAAAACTTTCATCCGACTATATTTTGATCGTAAAACGGTACTTTTGAGTACTTTTCAAAGCACCTTTAAAGGTAAATTTTTCAAACTTTCGAAGCCCGATTCTTTTCAAAACTTTTCACAAATAAACTTCACATTTCAAAACATTTTCAAATAACATTCTTCAAAACTTTTCATCAAACTTAGATCTTTTCCATGATCGATCCGATTAAACGATAAAACCGAATTGCTTTCTCTCGCTTTTCTTAACCGATCATGGGCCTCCTTACGTGTAAGTCCCAACATTCTTTATGTACATACATATTTTCCTTGTACATATCAAATTCTTTTCATATACATACAAAATTTTACCAGAATAATACATACCTCAGAATACTCAAACACGTATAAACTTCGATCGCTTGTTTCGCTTTCGCCTCAGATATACATTGAATACCATTGGTATTAAAAGGAGCATTATTCCTGTGAAACTGCTTTTAAACCAATGGGCCACCCTTATGGTGTAAGTCCCAACCCTCCTATGTACATTCACATCCTCCCGTACATAAATACTGCTCGTACATATTTACTTCCTTGTACACATTCAAACTTGTAAATAATCAAGTTACGCTGCTTTTAAACGCTTGTTTCACATACACTTGTTTACATTTCCTTCATAAACTCTTGTAAATAAACTTTACATGCATCTGCTTATATTTCCTTCATAAACTCCTCGTGGATACATATCACACACACACACACTTGTTTATATAACGTCTAGTTATAACATAACAACTAGTCTAACCAATAGGTTCCCACAGCTTAGCCTCCTCTTGGGCTTTATGCAAGACAACTCATCCCCACGAGTTAGCCTCCTCTTGGGCTTTGTACAAGGTAACTCATTCATCCGAGTTTAGCCTCTTAGGCTTCATATAAGACAACACTGCTGAGTCACCTCCTCGGGCTTCGCTCAAAAGAACTCCTCATCGAGTTTAGCCTTCTCGGGCATCATACAAAGAAAGAGACCAGAAATCTCTTAACAGCCTCCTATTGGGCTTCCAATACAAAGAATCACCCGCTAGGATAGAACCCAGAGAGTATAATTTCCTGAAATTGCTC
Source organism: Vicia sativa (assembly GCA_021764765.1). NCBI lineage: Eukaryota > Viridiplantae > Streptophyta > Magnoliopsida > Fabales > Fabaceae > Vicia > Vicia sativa. Next base: position 298,893,678 of record CM038792.1, on the reverse strand, counting down.
TTAATTCTAAAAGGATGGTTTCCTGAAAACCTTTTAAATCCAAAGCTAGCCATACCATATAGCTTCCTCGAGCTTCATACAAGGACCCTCGATGACCCTCGATGACCTCGGAATGTCTCCTCTTGGGCTTACAATACAAGGACCCATGGGCTTTAAAAGCATCCCTTAATCCAATCAATTTCTCCTAGAGATTTAGACGTTTATCATCTCTATGGAAGAAGTATCTCATCTATCACATCACATACAATCAAAAACTTTTCAAACTCTTTTCAAACAAAACATCTCTTAATCTTATGGTAACGCTTGTACACTCAAGCAAAACACCCAATGCTTGCTTAGCTAAAAGATTCACTTTTTTTCAAACATCTTTCTTAAACATGTAAGTGGTAACGCTTGTACACTCAAGCAAAACACCGATAACTTGCGATGAAAGATTCAATCATTCAAACTTTTCAAAAATGTATGTGATGAAATAGATTAGATACATTTTTTCATTAAGATGACATTCGTCTTTGTCTCTTATTAACATCCCGCTGCTTCCACTAGCATAAGTGGAACTACGATTGCTCCGACTTTCTCAACATCCTTTGAGAATACGAGGCACAAGGTTTCATCCTTGCCGAGCAAATTTCTTTCTCCCTCAAACCAAACAAACCATAGATCCCTTTAGATCCGAGCTACAAATGCTCTGATTCCCACTAAGGGATATGTATGCAGAAGATCCAAAGATCTTAGCGAGCACAATAATAACAAACACTAGGATCCCACATAATCTATCCTTCTTGAAACCCCAAAGGAGAAACTTTCCCAATCATAGAAATAGCAATTAAAACACACAAACATATCAAACGTATTCATATATAAAGCTATAGATAACTATATATATTTAGGGTGTTCCATCTATTCCCTTTATATAACAAACCCCTTACCCGCATTCCCAATGCAAGGCCTAGTTCAGCTAGTCGTTACGCACATCAAAATCAATTGAGGGTATTAACAACTTTCCCTTTTCATAATCATTAAATCATCTTTCTTGTGTTGAAAATAATAAAGCTTGATGCTCATGCATCTTTATAAACAAATCAAAAGAGTAAATCGTTTCGAGCCAGAGAATCTGAATTCTGATTCAATTCTCTAGCACGACACTTTTTAACGTGAACAGTTACTAATGTCCTCAAGGTATAAATTCCTATATTACCTATTATTGTATCATGCCTACCACTAAGTATTTCATAACTTCAATTGATCCATTCTAATTACTATCTCCTATATTCATTACTGCAAATAATTTCTACTAACGGTTCTCAATATTAACGGTCTGCTATATCTGCTAAATATGCTAACTTGCTTCTGTAATTTAAATTCTTACTAACTATTAGATCCTTTTGCTAATTGATTCCTATCATATATTAGGATTAATTCTTATAATTATTAAAAAATACATATACTACTTACTTTTTCACTATATTTCAAAAGCATCTAGATAACAGTTTCAATTATGACTAATAGCATTTGTCATAAGATCACCTAGTATTATATGTATATTACTCATGGTTTTCTACTGTACTAAATATATGGAACTTATCAATTCATTGTATGGAAAACATTTATATGACCTTATGTATAAAAATAATTTTAATACAGGAGAAATAATAGTTAGGTATCACTCTCCCTTGCCTTGCACATGCCATTCGGCCGATTTCTCACCATTACCCTTATCATCGTACAATCATAAATTTCATGACCGCGACATATTTTCATACACAACAACGACAACCCGATATACCCCAAAATTTTCCCTCCTACTTCTCAAGACAATCCACAACTCCATACTAAGGATTTCACAAGGGTTGACCTGACAAACCCTCTCCTAAGCAATCAATCCAAACTAGGGTTTTGCTCTTCTCAAGTCAAGATGGACTTCCAAGAATTCAAGTGGTCATCATACCTCATTATATGCATCAAGGGATCACCATATCATGTTTCAAGCCTTACAAGTCAAAATTGCTCATCCAATTGCTTAGATGGTTGAAAATCACCTATATTGGACAAAAAGTCAATTGTGGTCAATATGCAACAAACTTCATAATTTTTGGTCAACACCAATATTTTGAAGTAATATTCATAATTTGGTCAAGGGTTGATCATGATTCATCAAGAAAAGTCAAGATTTGATCAAAGGTCAAAGTTTCCAAATTAGGGTTTTTCATAAAAGTCAATGTAACTTTAACTAGGCATAACTTTCACATGCTTTAATGTAAATTTTTCCACAAAATCTCATCTTAAAGAGAATTCAATTCTCTACAACTTCATGTCTCACAAGCTTGGGCTAGAAATGATTCATTTGGAAGTTATGGATCAAAACATTACAGGTCCTTTTAAAAGTCAACAAAAAGTCATCTTTTTGCAATGAATTGTTCGTGAGCATGGAAACTTCAATGAGGATGAAACCCAAAGGGATGTTTAGAATACATCTTGAGCTTTCTAAAAAGTCAAAGAACACCCAAAAATGTTAAAAATTGAGCAAGATACAAGTTGTGTAAGTTGAGCATTTTTGGGGAGGTGCATAAAGGAAAATACTTGACAAATGCAAATATTTTTCAAATTGGCTTATAATTTTATGATTCAAACTGGATCTTAACATTATCAAGAGCCTCTAAGTCCCGCTACACGACCTCCTTCCATTTATTTTATTTATTTTTGAATTAAATCATTAAAATTCAATTTTAATTAAAATAAAATGTTAAGACAAGGTACAAGGCGTGTAGGCTTGATGCCCGAGTTTCTTGAGGTCCAAGGAAGGTTGTGCAAGCTGTCAAAAACGCATGGATGTGTTTAATACAAGATTGAGCCAAATTTGGAAGATTTTGATAAGATTTTTCAATCAAATATTCTCCATTGAAAGAATATATTTTCTCTTAAAGTCTTGACCTATTTCCACTCCTCTATATATACTTAACACAACCACAAGCCAAGGGAACAGATTTCTAGCCTCAGACAGCAACCCTAAAATTCTCAAAAATTCCAAGAAGTTGGCAAATTCATATTCTACTTTCCAGCCACTTTCATGTCACTTTCGAGCACTCCATCGTGCTCCTGGGGTAAGTTTGAGTAAGTAGGCATCATTATACATGACCATAACACGTTGAAACATGCCATACATACATCTCCGATTGCATTTCTTTTATGAATTCGTATTTTATTTTTGAACGTGATTTGCTTGCAACTAACGATTCTAATGTGTTTTTGGCATGTTATACAGAGATCCGGCGTCTTGAAGCTTTTCATGGCTTAATCATTAGTTGCCATTGTTAGGGCACAAACTGGAGAAGCTTCATATCCATAGTTCTAGGCCATTTCAGAACAAACTAACGTCACCAATCGATTCGTAGCCCTTGAATTAGAAGAATAGGGTACCCTTGTTGCATTCATAGTTTATTTTGGTGTCGATGGTTCGTGGCCAAAAGACAACCGAAGTCACCGTGCCTTTGACTTGGGTCAACCAAAGGAGGAAAAGAAGAACCACACGTATGTTAATCCATGTAATATAATTGATGGATGTATCACCGCCCCATCGGTTCACCTTATGCGCACTAAGTCATTCCCTTATAAAGGCATGGGTTTGAACCCTGCCTTTTGCCAAATTTCCTAATATTTTTCTGATTTTCAGTTCCGAAGCACTGCCTGAAGCTCCAGCCTGACCTCGAAGCACTATCTCCGGCTACCGCTCGATTCCCCGAGATCACCTCCAAGCTCCACTGGATGCCCTCAAAAGTATCACCAAGCTCCACCTCGGATGCCCTCAAGAATCACCTCCAAGCTCCAGCTCCTGATGCCTGTGAGTGCCACCCATGTATGAACAACTTCGCCTCCAGAGTTTCAGAGCCACAAAGCTTCCGACAGAGGTTCCTTCAAGCTTTGATGTAAACCTTTTTTTTCTCACGATTATTTTATTTTTCTATTTTTTTTAATTATTTCAATTAATTAATTAATTAGTAATTAGGTTAAACAATTATCTTAATTAGGATTAATTTCACAATTAATTTTCTTTTTTCTATTTTTTCTTAATTAAATTAATTTAATTAGTTTAATTTAGGTTAATCATTTAATTTAAATTAAATTTCTTTTACTAATTAAAATCAATTAGAATTAGGGTTTCCGATTCACCCGATTTTCACTTAGTAATTAGGTTAACTGAAATCAAATTTTTTACTAACCTAAAACTTTTACTAACTATTCTTCAAGCCTCCCAATTCTATTTTTCGCTCGATTATCTACTTTCGCGATATTATTGTAATCGCTGTGATATATAATTTTTCGTATGTGTTCCTTTTATCATTATGTATCTACTTATGGGATGTAATAGATAATTAGGACATTTAATTTCCGTGACTCCTCAATTATGTAATCGCCCAAATTCAGATAATAGCGTAGTACATTTACTTTTCGCACTTTACATTTCCGCAATTTGTTTTCCGCACCTATTAACTGCTAGTAACTAGGCGTGTATGACAAGATAAAAATAAACTTAGATCGCCCTAATTCAAGATAAAATATCTGAATACAACACACTTTCTTCACACATGCATCCACCTTAGGGTATCCTCTCTTGTTGCCTTTCGAATAATGGTCATGTCACTCGAACGTAGGGATATCTTAGCTAAGACGCTTATAAATATATCATCATAGTCCCTTCGAATTAAAGATCATAGTCCCTCGATGATCCTCAATGTTGCCTACGAATATATGATCTAGTCCCTCAGTTGTTGCCAACGAAAAATGATGATCGTCCCTACGAATATGCTAAGATATCATTACCAGTTGCCTTCTATGACCATCCGATGTCCCTCCAAATTTCCCTTTACATCCAACGAATATGGTCACCCACCAACTAATGGTATGGATAGCCTTATTCTAAAGGAAAGCAAAATAACACGGAAACGACCGTTCTGAGTAGGTAATAAGTCTCTTTTGCTTGCTCAAAATACTTTTCACACCTCACACTTTCAAAACTTTTCAAAATACTTTGTATACATTCCAGTGTGAATCATTACAGAGTCCTTTTCCAAAACAAAACATTTCCAAACACTTCGTATACATTTCAGCGTGAATCATTACGTAGTCAAAGCAAAATGCCTTTTCAAAAATCTTTTCATACACACACAAAAGCAATTAAAGTGAGCTAAGCAATTAAGAGCCCGTAGATAACTACGGATGGAAAGGGTGTTAATACCTTCCCTTTTCATAACCACCTCCCTTACTCAGAATCTAACGAAGGTCTTTTCGTGTTCTTTTCACCTTCCCTTAATTGGATAAAAGAAAAGTCGGTGGTGACTCTTGATATCCACAACATTTGCGACCAAACGCAAAACAAACAAGTCAGTTCTCCCACCGTATTACATAACCCATTAGACCAATATTTGCAACAAAAGCCAACACAACAACAACCGTTAAAATCAATCGATTTACTAAACCAACACATCATAGGAAACAATAATTCATTCATGGAAAATTCATACGACCCAAAATCCCACATATCAATCATCATACAATTGATTATATAAGTCGAACCACACCCCTACCTTGATTGGCGGTCTCTAATTTCCGCTCAATTCGCTTGGTTTTCCTCCAAATTTCTTCCTGACGGATAATTCCCCAACCTTGCACTCCTTCCTCTTTTCCTCACGTACAACATTCTCTTCTTCTAAACAAAACCAATTTTTTCTTATTCCACTTAATTTATAATAATACTCAATATTAATAATAATAATAATAATAATAATAATACTATTATTCTCAATATTATTTTGGGTTCAATACTACACCGCCTTTAATACTACTTCTAACACAAAATAGATCCAGCTAAATAACTTATTAATCTATACTTATTTCTAATATTATTTCCAATAATATTCTACAACTAAAACTAATTCATCACTAAATTAATTCCAACTTCCCATAATCCACTTAATCAATTTGGCTATAATTTAATTAAATAATTAATTAAATTTTCGGGCGTTACAACTTTCTCCCACTTAGAATATTTTCGTCCTCGAATATTTACCCGACACAACCATTCTAACACTACATTTACATCTATTACTTCAATCCAACAACTCAATCACAGCTTAAATCCAATACTTATACTTCAATCTCCCAATTACCCTCGCAACATAATCGTTACTATTCTCCAACCATTCTTTTCCAAGGCATTCCAACTTGTTAAACAACCAAAATCTTAAATCTGTATTACCTTCGAATTCGAGAAACAACAAAGCTCCAACAATACTTACACTGTAGCCTACAGAAGCATACAAAACTAACATCTCACGACCGAACACATCCGAGAAGTGAAGCTTCTCCCCCACTTAGCTTCAACTAACTCCTGCAACAACAATCAGAAACCAACAAGTACCGACAGTGTTCCACACACTTGTCGCGTACAAAGGAAGTAAACAACAATAGACAACACTGGCTGGACAGACCGACCTGCTCTGATACCACTATTGTAACACCCCAAATCTACCCATCGAATATTATTCAAATCAGAGTATGGAAAAGATAATCAGACAAGGGATGTCACAATTTATTCGCAAAATAACATGCATTTAGTCACAACTATACATATACATAACACTTAGATCATTGATGAACTTATAACAACACTTTTCAGTTAATTCAGTTAATCAATCTAAACCGCAGAATCATAATTCTTCAATAATAACCATAATACATATTTTATTCAACCTCAAAATATTTCACAATATTATTAACATTATTTAACTTCACTTAGCATAATTATTCAACTAAACCAACTTCGAGAATCAACATTATCAAGTATTCACATTAATCATAAACTTCAACAATTTAAGCAACGATAACAAATTAAGAAAACAATGTTCACCCCCCCGAGTGTTACGTGTCAGAGCAATTGACACTGACTTGTATTAACTGCAACTAACTCTTCACACTTGGATACCTGCACGTTACCAGTATAAAGGCAATGACGAACAAATAGGAAGGGTGAGATATCGAAAAATATAAGCAAAAGTGAAATTCCTGGCAGCAGATACGTGATGTCACAGAGAATGTTATGACACACTATCTGACACTCTATTAACAATTCACACAATAAATTTAAACAGCAGTAAAGAACACAATAAATTGTTTACCCAGTTCAGTGTCTAACTACACCTACATCCGGGGCTACCAAGTGGAGGAAATTCACTATTAGTAGAATTAATTCGTGAATAAACCAACCGCTTTATCTCCTTCACTTAAACTCACCCAATGCAACTTCAATCTAAGTCCTACTTAGACCTAAGTTCCTACTCACTCCCCCTCAATCACAGCAGTGATATCAACCTATTGATTAATTGAATTGTGAAGACACACTTCAATAAACTATCTTGATTTTGCTTCAAAGCTTTAATCAAGAGACAAACACTGTGCTTCAAAGCTTTGAGTGATAAACTACCCTTACAAACAAATCCTAGTCCAAGGCCCTTATCAATTGATAATTGCTTGGCTCACAAGAGAAACTAGAATTACACAAATAACAACCTGCTAAATCTTCAATAAATTCCAGAGGCGCAACAGCAGTGTAAGGGTTCTATTCCTTTTATAGAAGCCTGAAACTTCAGTTTTGGGCTTCCTTAAAGATAGCTAGGGTTCACTTAATTAATCCTAAAAACTTGGTCTTATCAACAACCAATTTAGGTTTAACTAAGATTAACCTAACAGCCACGTGAGCATACAATCTAATAACATACAAACATAATACAGCAGCTCAACAAACTTCCTGAAAAATCTCAGGAAAAATAGATTCTGCAGAACAGAATGTCACACTGAATGTCATAACATCTGTTATGACATCGACTATTTTCTCGCAGAATTCCAAAGACAGCTTTTATCTTCCGCCTGAGTTGTACTTTAAACATCCTTGTCAAGTAGGATTTATCTTCAATCTCTGAATGTCATGACATTTATCAAGACATTGCCATAGCCTAGTTTTACCAAAAAGTAATGCCAACTTAAAACACTAACAAACTCCCCCTTTGGCACATTTTTGGCTAAAACTACTTAAGTCATCAGAGTACCTATGCAGCAGAAGACAAACTAGTTCTAAGTTTAAAGAAACCAAAACCTAGAGAAGATAAATTCTACCCATACAAAATTCCCAATTTCCCACAATTGCCCACACAAAAAATTCCATACGGTTTCCCAAATTTCCCAATGCCACTGTCACACAGTAGTTCTCCCCCTTTTTAGCCACAATGGGGCCAAAGGAATCAATACAGGTGCCCCAAACTTTCAATATATAATTAAGTACCAGCATTGTTAAATGTTTACAATTCTGTCAACAAACATTACAATCATCCAAACTCAAAAACAGGGAAATGCAGAATAAGGAACAAGAAACAAGAGACAACAAAACAAAAGCACCAAAGCACAGGATTGCAACTTAAGTTTTTTCCTCTCCAGAAGAAGCACTGTGGAAAGAAGCATCTTCAGAACCTTCTTCAGAAGTTAGCTGTTTGATCAAGATCGATCTTCATCCATATTTGCGCAGAATCATCACCAATAAGCCCTTCATCCTCAACCTTGTGTCTTTCTCCTTTCAAGTGTAGACTGCCTCTTCTAGACTTTGCTTTCTTGCTTCAAGCTCCTTACAAGTTGCTTTTTAAAGAATGACATTTGCCTTCTAAGAATTTTCTTTGACAGTTGATGTCTCAGCAGATGTCATGACAATATCTGGGACATGTTTGCCTTGAAAGAGCTTGTAATGAAAACCAAGAGCAGGGCCCTTTGCGATCGCATCTCTTTCACTAGGATATCGTGAAATTGGTCGTTGATAATTCCACACAATGTGGAGGAAAGGCTATTGGTCCTTTGATAGCATAGCTTTCAAAGATGCTGAGGGTCTCGCTTAAATATATAGGATCCATAGTCAAATTTAGCCTGAGTGCCTACTGCATATATGAATCTTCCCAGTCCAACAGAGATGGTTGATTTGTGATTGGTTGGAACCCAATTAGCAGCACCTATCTTATGCAGGATGGCAAATTTGACACTCAACTTACTTGCTGAGAGTTTTCCCTTCAGAGGCCATTGCCTCACTTGTTTGGCGTTGATGGTTTGATGTGATCTTGTTGTCGGCCTCCAACTGGTCGAGCATCATCGATCTCCTTAGAATCTGATCACACTGGAGAAAATCTTACTTTCCCCCTCACATATACAGTCTTGTAGTCAGTAGAGCTCCCATCGCCACAGCCACTTGACAGGTTGCCTATAAACTCTTTTACCAAAACTTCATAACAGTTTGAGAAACTCACAACTGTTTTCATTAGGCCAGCCTCCTTAATCAAATCAACTATTTCCTTGCACTCAAGTGCACTTTTATTCAACTCTCTTCTAGACACCCTCTTTAAGAAACATACTTCCATCTTCCAAGATTCTCGGATGATGGAATGAAATGTTATCAATGGCCACTTGTGCACCTTCGCGCTTCCCAAGAGTTGGCTTCTTTCTTGGATGAATGTCCGTGACATTCTCCTCAACATCAAAACCGTAGTCTTGATCCGACAAGGTTCGTGTTCCTTCTTTTTCACAATTGGTGTTCTCTTTGGTCTAGAGCCACCACCAAGCTTTAACTCTACATTTCTTTGTAGAGGGTCCAAATTGGGATTCTTCTCACTTTATACACATCTTCAACACCATTTTCTTTAACAGGCTCGAGATGCCTGCTTTTCCTTCCTTCTCATCATCCTCTTTGCAATGCTTGGATTTACACTTGCAATGAGGTCATTGTCTCGAGAACACTTCATCCAAATCAATGACAGAGGTTCGTTAAATGTTCAGAATCTTGAACTGGAGACTTTTCAAGATTATCACCGCTTGGTTTTTCTGGAGTCTCTTCTAAGATACTATCAGAAATGTATTCAGCAGGGGTTTTATCAGAAGCACACTTAGCTGGGGATTCCTCAAGAATACCATCAGAGATCACATCTTCATCAACAGCAGGAGTTTCATTACAAGCATCATCAATACTCACTTCAGAATCTTTAACTGAAGGATCAACAGCATTCTTGACAGGAGAATCAACATGATCACCAGATGTCTTGACATTCTCAGTGACATCTGGCTCAACTGCTAAACTAGGGCTAGCAGACTTTTGGTTTAGAGGGACAGATACCCCAGGTACAGATTGGTTTTCATTGAGGATTCTAGTGCACAGACCTAGACCCCTCTTTGTTTGCTATTTTTGGGGGTACAGAAGAGGATGGTAAAGAAGTCTTACCAGAAGGTGATGCTTGTGACCTTCGAGCATTCCTTGTACGCAGTTTCTTGACTTTCTCAGGGTCAGTAGCTATTGCACGAAGTGGAGTAATCCTCAGAGATTCAACATGCATGGCTTCAGCATTTGCCCTAATCTCAGCCATGGCAGGAGATGAAGAACCGAATTCTTGAGATGATGACGAAGATGAAGACATATTTTGCTGAAGAGTTTTGAAGAAATGGGAACGAGAATGGCAGAGAGTTTGAAAGTTTCTTTTGGATGAAGAAAATATGATACTTTCAAATGAAGAAACTATTATATGAGGGAGTCTCTTCCTATTCTTGGACCTTTTAAAAATAAGATGAAAATAATTAAATGACCCACTTATAAATAATTGAAGTAAAAGGTCCCTTCCATTCCTTGTTGTAGGCACAGTTAATTGCTACAACTCCTCATATCGACAATACGCATTTGCCCCTTAAAGTCTTAAACCGACTAGCCTCAAGAACTTTAGTAAATAATACAAGACAATGTCATGACATCCTGTATGACATTGTACTCAGTCAGCATCTGCTTTATCCAGATCATCTGAGAGCAATTGCTACTAACTGCTATGTATTCAGCCTCAACAGTGTACAGGAACACAGTTTTGCTTCTTGCTGAACCAAGAAACAAGATTGTTTCTCAAGAAGAAACATCCTTCAAAAGAGCTTTTACACAAGCTTTGATCAACCTTTTCTCCACATGTGTTCTTGGGCAACTTCAAATGTGTAGGAGCAGGAGTCCTTTTATGGCTGGCATTCTTCATTTCAAACTTCTTGACGCTGTTCCTTGCACACTTGCTCTATGAAAGAAGTGTTGAGTCTTCCATCTGTGTGACTTGCAGTCCAAGAAAACAAATCAACTCTCCCATGAGGCTCATTCCAGATTCAGCATGCATTTGGTTGGCAAAATGTCTCACCATTGTGTCTGACATTCCTCCAAATACTATGTTATTAACATAAATTTGAGCCACCATAATCTTTCCTCCTTCATTCTTGACAAAGAGGGTTTTATCCAAGGCCCTCCCATATCCTTTGTCAATAAGGAGCTTGGTTGGCCTTTCATACCAGATCCTAGTAGCTTGCTTCAGCACTTTAGAAGTGGTCAGATGTCTAGACATTGAGTATGACATTCTGGTTTCCTGTCCAGCCTCATACTTACCATAGATTCTCCCTTCATCAATGTGAAGTCTTGGTATCCTTCTGACTCCCTCCATGGAACTGATCCTTTTCATTCCTCTGAGTTGTAAATGACCAAGTTCTTTGTGCCACAATTTTACTTCCTCTTCATCTTTGTCTGAGAGCATGTAAGATGAGTGGTGTCTCTTATCCCACATGCGCTTGTCCTTTGATCCGACTCCTCTCATAATCACTTCTTGTTCATCATTGATTACAAGACATTCAGACTTAGTGAAGTTGATGTGAATCCCATATCACATAGTGACTTATGCTAATGAGATTAGCAACAAACCTTTACCAAAGAACACCCCATTTAGGTTTGGAACTCCATACCTTTGAGTTTCCAACACCTTTGATTTCTCCTTTAGCTCCATCTCCAAAGGTAACAAAACTGGTAGAATGAGGTTTGACATCATTAAGAAGATTTCTGTCTCCATTCATATGCTTAGAACACCCACTGTCAAAGTACCAATCTACCTTGGCGACACTCTAAGAGAAGTGTGAGCTATCGAGCAATTTCTTCTTCCACTGTTGAGTGTATGATACCTTGTTGGTCTTATGCTTCACATAAGGAACTTGATCAGGATATCCATGTAGTCTAAAACAAAAAGGTTTTATGTGACCAAACCTTCCACAATAATGACATCTCCATCTTTGAAACTTTTTGTTCATGTTTCTTTGATCTTGATGTTGAACCCAATGTTGTGACATCTGTTTTGACATTGGTTTATTAGGTTTGTTCTTCTTTTTGTTGTCAACAAATTTCTTAGCCTCCACATATCCTGAGGCAGACCTATTTCCTGTCTTGTGGTGTGACAACTGTTTTGACATTGGTTTCCCATGCCTCTTCTTCTTCATGTCACTAACAGGTTTCTTTTCAGCCACATATCCTAGACCATGCTTATTTCCTGCATTTTGTCCAAGCTGAAGGATTTCTTCCAACTTATCAGTACCAGATGTCAACATTTTGACAGATTTAGACATCTGATCAAGTTTGGAGTTCAACATTATAATATCATTGTTGAGGTGATTTATAGTGACTGTGTTTTCCATCTTCTCAGCCTCCAACTTCATATTCTCGCCCAACTTCATATTCCTCTTCCAACTTCTCAATCACCTTTTTCTGCTCTCATTTTGTCGATACTTCACCACTTCTTACACACAGCCTTCAGGTCTCAAAGAAGCTCTTTAAATGTCACTTCCTCATCACTAGAGTCCATATCGAAATGCACACCCGAGAGAGCAGTGACAAGTTTGGTCGCTTCTTCCCGATTCACTTCGAATCACCATCGACCAAGTGATAGTCTTCCTTTCCTTTGCTTCTTTAGAAAGGTGGGACATTCAAACTTAATATGCCCATATCCTTCACAACCATGACACCGGATTTCTCGCTTTGACTTTTTCCTCCGACTTGGATCTTCCATTGAGTCATAAGATCCGCCAATGTCGATGAAATGTCCTGACATTGGACCTTGACTTTGGATCAACCTCTTGATGAGTCTGTTGAACTTCCTTCCAAGCATAGATGTAGCTTCAGATATCTCTTCATCATCCACCTTGCATCCTCTTCAAGATTGGACACAAGTGTTATGCTTTTGTTCTTCCCAGCTTTCACCGATTCCCATCTCAAAAGTCATAAGAGATCCAATAAGTTCTTCAACCTTCAAGGTGCTAATGTCCCGAGCCTCCTCTATTGCGCTACTTTCATTGCAAATCTTTAGGCAAGGATCCGAGAATCTTTCTCACCACCTTTTTCCGACATCTTTTCACCAAGTGCTCCCGAGGTGTTGGCAATCTCCAAGATATTCATGTGAAACTCATGAATAGTCTCATCTTCTTTCATCTTCAAATTCTCAAATTTGGTAGTGAGCATCTCAAGTCTTGACATCTTCACCTGGATGTCCCTCATGAGTAGTTTTGAGAGTGTCCCAAACATCCTTGGCCAGCTCACATTGATGAACTAGTCTGAAGATATTTCTGTCAATAACATTGAATAAGGCATTCAATGCTTTAGAGTTCCCCAGTGCTAGCTCCTCTTCCTCTTTGCTCCATTCCTCCTCAGGTTTCAAGACAGTAGTCCCATCTTTCTCAAGCTTGGTGAGATGTTTCCATCCTTTGTCAGCAGCTCTCCAAGCTTTAATATCCACTGATCTTAAAAAAGCAACCATACGAGGCTTCCAGTAATCATAATTAGACCCATCCAGAATAGGTGGTCTACCTCCAAATCCTCCTTCCTTATCCATTATGCAAGAAACTATTATCCCTAGATCTCACCCAGAAATAACAGGCAGGGTGCCTGCTCTAATGCCAATTGAAATTCCTGGCAGCAGACACGTGATGTCACGTAGAATGTTATGACACTATCTCGACACTGCTAACAATTCACACAATAAATTTAAACAAGAAGAAGAACACAATAAATTGTTTACCCAGCCAATGTCTAACTACACCTACATCCGGGGCTACCAAGCCGTGGAGGAAATTCACTATTAGTAGAATTAATTCAGAATAAACCAACCAGCTTTATCTCCTTCACTTAAAACCTACCCAATGCAACTTCAATCAAAGTCCTACTTAGACCCGAGTTCCTACCACTCCCCTCAATCACAGAGTGATATCAACCTATTGATTAATTGAATTGTGAAGACACACTTCAATAAACTATCTTGATTTTGCTTCAAAGCTCTAATCAAGAGACAAACACTTGTGCTTCAAAGCTTTGAGTGATAAACTACCCTTACAAATAAATCCTAGTCCAAGGCACTTATCAATTGATAATTGCTTGGCTCACAAGAGAAACTAGAATTACACAAATAACAACCTGCTAAATCTTCAATAAATTCCAGAGACGCAGCAGCAATGTAAGGGTTCTATTCCTTTTATAGAAGCAGACCTGAAACTTCAGTTTTGGGCTTCCATAAAGATAGCTAGGGTTCACTTAATTAATCTTAAAAACTTGGTCTTATCAACAACCAATTTAGGTTTAACTAAGATTAACCTAACAGCCACGTGAGCATACTGATCGGAAAAATAGCAAGTGTACTATTTTGCCTCTTGTAATAATAGGGAGATTCCCTGAATGTCGATCTCAAGGACTGCGTAGTAAATACCTATTTGTGCTCTTAATTTAATTGAACAAAAACAATGGTTAGGTTGATTTTAAGACGTTCAATTACGCTTGTAACAAGTAGTGACTGATGAAATATAATGAGAATGATGCTAGGGTGAGTGGTTGATTTAACAAAACTATGATCCGAATTCAGATTTCCTCATTGCAAATGAATACTATCAATTACTTATCTCTAGATTGTTCTTCCTTAAGTCCTTAATGAAGACACTGTTAAAACCCTAATCCTTGTTCAAATGTCCATTCAAACAAATCTTAGTTTTAACCATGAAAATATCAAGATTCAAAGTGATTAAAAAGAGTTCCTAGTCCTAGGTGAGACTCCTAATAACCTAATTATGTAGAAACCCTAACAATCACAAATTCCCGCCAACCGTTAGTCATAGATATACATGTATTTGTCTGATACATAACCATAAGAACACCACACAATTTAATAGAAATAGGTAAACATGCATTAAGGAAATCGATCATCGAATTCACAACATCATCAAACTGTGACCACCCCTAGCATGGGGTTTAGCTCTCATAGTAATAGAAGAAAACAAACAAAGTTAAACATTACAAAGAAGAATGATGACGTTGATCTCAATGGTGGCTGCCCTTGAATCTCGCCTCCCAATTCCTCTCCGTAGCTTTCTTTTCTCCCGATATTTCTTCCTAATTTCCAAAGTCCCTTCTCTTTGCCCAAAACCTCATTCTAATAGTCTCACCACATCCCAATATTAGCCATCGTCCAAAATACCCTTAATGACAAAGAAAAGATCCAAAACTCAAAAATAAAGTTTCTCACGCCCATCAACAACACGGGTGTTGATTAACACGGTGCCCGTGTTGGTCCCTAAATGAGAAAACAGCCTGTGCCATTCAACACGGGGTGTTGATTAACACGGTGCCCGTGTCGATCCACCGACTGTGCATTTTTGCGCTTCCACTTGCTTTTCAACACGGGTGTGTTGATGAACACGGTGCCCGTGTTGATCCCTCTCGAGCCACTAATATTCGTGTTTTTACACTTCTTTTGTCCCGATTTGTTCTGCTTCATTCTTCCTCACTCGAAAACACTTAAACACATAACCAAAGCGTAAAATGCTATAAAAAGACATATAACACTAGAAAATGAAAGAAACGATAACGAAACTCAATGCTAAATAACCGTAAAACCATCGATCAAATTCCCCCAAACTTAAACTGTTGCTTGACCTCAAGCGACGATTAACAGAGCTAATGAAAATTAAAGCAGATCGGTAGTCATATGCGCGAGTTCAGTTCTTATTGCTCAGAAAGTAGTGCGCAAAGATTCACATGACACTAAACACCTTTCAACTATGCTCGCGACTTAAATACTCTCTTCCGCTTTTCCTCCTCTTTCATTCGCACAATCAGATTAAGGCACTGGGAATTACGATAATCATCACATGCATATGACTAGCCAAGAACTTCACTTATTTAGGCACCAAACGAACAGCATTTGCCATTTTTATTTATACCGATGAAATTTTCAAACCTTATGGTTATTTATTGTCCTTTATCGACGACGTTTGGGATCAACCCCTTCAATGAATAACCAAAGTAGGTTACCCAACTTAGCGGGCTGGTTGCTTTTACCGCCTTTTTCATCATCCAACGCCATTTTTATTTGATTTTCAACCAATCATACCGCATGTGAATCAAAATTATGCCGCATAGATAAACTATTCAAGGAGTACTTCAGCACCTTAAGCACTTTGGCACTAATCGACACGCTGGATTTGTATCAATGTCACATTATTCCGACTTTCCTACCTTCAAACAATCATCCCAGCATCTCACACAATATCACCCCGACCTTTGTTGAAATACAAGCTCTTGTGTAAAACAAAACAAAATTTTGGTCAAGAACCTTAAGATTTGGGAGAATTTCTACTAGTGTTATTACACAACATTTATCATCAACTTCACAAAATCAAACAAAGCAATAAAACAAACCAAAGCAAAAATAAACCTCCCCAAACTTGAACTAAATATTGACCTCAATGTTTCGCATCAAACTCGAGAGAAGTGACTCACAAAGGATGATGCAGCACCAATTGCCACCTCCTAGCTCGCAAGATAGATCCCTTTATTACCGAACAAAACAAAAAGAAAAGCTTGTTATGAAAAACGGGTTGCTCCCACGAAGCGCTCGCTTAACGTCGCATGGCTCGACGGGTCATCCCTTTACGGGGGATACTTTCTCCTCCACACCTTGTTGCTTAAACTTTCCGCAACCCAAAATTTGACCTTATCAACAGCATTAGCCACTATGTGATTAACGTTACTTCCAACTTTCATCTTCTCACCTTGGTCAACCTTCTTCTTTCCCTGCTTGGCTTCTTGACTGAACTTGGAAAGTTTAATTGATGCCACTTTAGAGATTCTGCCTGAGATTTCTTCAGGAAGTGAATTTGAAATTTTGCTCTCTCCCTCAACTTTGACCATACCAATTGAAAATTTATTATTTTCACCTGCACCTTGTTCCTTAGCCTCAAACACCTGTATGGTTATCTCTTCTTCAAAATATTTTAGAGTAAGATGACCTGTCTCAATATCAAAATTGCACCTGCTAGTCAATAAAAAAGGTCCACCAAGAATGATCGGGTCTCTTCATCTTCGTGTATGTCCATGATCCGAAATCCACTAGAAAAGAAAATTTTTCAATCTCTACCAACACATCTTCACTATCCCATAAGACTCTTGATAGTGTGATCAGAAATTTTAATTTTGTTCCACTCGCTTATCTTTTCAATGCCAAGCCTCTTGAAGATTGACAATGGCATTAAACTCACACTAGAGCCAGAATCAATTAGAACCCTTTTGAAAGTTTTACCTTTTATGGTGCATGGTATTGCCACGATCCAGATCCCTCTCGCTTGATGTGTACTTTTCTAACGCGCGATTACAACTTCTCATCAATGAGTACTGCTCATCATCTATTCGCCTCTTTTGATAGGATCTCCTTCATGAATTTTGGTACAAAGGCATCTTCTCGAGTGCTTCAAATAACGGTATGTTGATCTCAGCTTTCTAACAATTTGGCAAATTTATCGAACTCTTTCTCTTTGTATCCTTCTTGCCACTCGCGAGGGATATGGAAGCCTAATCTGTGTTTACTCTTTTCTTCACCGGCTTCAGTGTAGCACCACTTCCTCCTTTTTCCTCTTGTTTCTCTCACTTCTAAATCCACTTCTATAAGTTCATCGTCAACTTTTACCTCATCTTCTCTTTCTTTGGAGGCATTTGCACCCTTTGTTGTCACAAAGATTCACATTCTCATGGTTCTTTTGATTGCCTTGTGCTTGCATCGCTACTTGTTGTACAATTTGTCCCATTTGAACCTCCAAGTTTTTAATTGCAATTGTAGTGTTCCTGTGATTGCTTCGTGTTTCTTCTTGAATTGGGAATTATGGGCAGCCATCTTTCAATGGCCACTTCCCATCTCGCCTTCCGAGGAGCTTGTTGTTGTTGATCCTTCCAAGCAAAATTCGGATGATTCTTCCACCCAGATTATAGGTGTTAGAATAAGGATTATTCGCTCAAGAATTTTATCTCCTCAATTTGTTTTGAGTTGCAAGACATCAGGCATCATGTGGTCCACTACAAATGTCACACACCATATTTTTCACTGTATACCTCTGAAGTTCTACATTCATAGCTTTAAGCTTTTCTCCACTGCAGCTATAGCCTCTTCGATTTTTAGTTGTTTATTCACTTCCAACTTTAGATCAACCACTCCTCCGGTTTGCTCGCACTCTATATAATTCTAGATGCTCATTCAGCCTATAGCTCAATAATCTTCTTGATACCAGGTCGCTGAGAAGTTGGATGAGCCACCACCGTGTCAATGAGTTGTTTTGTTTTGATTCTCAAACCATTCACAAACATCCGATCCGCTCGCCCGATCCAGTTATGGGTGGCATGCCACCAAGAGTCTTTTAAATCTCTTAAAAGAGTCTCCTAATGATTCACCCTCCTTTGCTTGAAATTCAAGATCTCATATCTTTCCTCATGAACACGGATGTCGGAAAATACTCATTGAGGAATGTTGTTTCCATATCTTCCCAAGATGTAATACTTCCGGAAGAGAATAGAACCACCTCTCGCTTCATCCGCCAAGGTGAACGGAAACATTCGCAACTTTTTCTGCTCTTCAAGATGTCCATCTATCTTTAGAGTGGTGCTCATAGTCGAAATCTTTGCAAATGCTTGTTGGCATCTTTATTAACCCTTCCAGAAAAGGATCTCTTCTCCAACTGCGTGATGGTGCTCGGGTGAAGCTGGAAGTTAGGAACATTAACGGGTTGGTTGACGATGGTCATCCTTCCCCCTGGTGCATTTGTCTCCTCCATAATCCCCTAGCAATCTCTGAGGTGGATCCATGGGTTCGCCTTCTCGTCTCTCGAATGTGTGTCGAATTCCTATCTTCTTCCTCACCAGCCTTGCTTGTTGCTACCTTCACGAAGGGTTCTCTATTTCACACAAAGATATCTCACGAGGTCCGACCGCATACAAATATTAGACACGATATTAGTTCTAATACAATATAAAAGAAAATAAATAAACAATGAAAAGAAAAATTTTAATTGCAGAGCAATAAAATTTCAAGCAAATTAAGAGTAAATTGGTATTTTACCCGCAAGGCGCCTTAAAACTTGATCGGAAAATAGCAAGTGTACTATTTTTCCTCTTGTAATAATAGGGAGATTCTCAATGTCGATCTCAAGGACTGTAGTAAATACCTATTTGTGCTCTTAATTTAATTGAACAAAACAATGGTTAGGTTGATTTTAAGACGCTCAATTACGCTTGTAACAAGTAGTGACCGATGAAATATAATGAGAATGATGCTAGGTGAGTGGTTGATTTAACAAAACTATGATCCGAATTCGATTTCCTCATTGCAAATGAATACTATCAATTACTTATCTCTAGATTGTTCTTCCTTAAGTCCTTAATGAAGACATCGTTAAAACCCTAATCCTTGTTCAAATGTCCATTCAAACAAATCTTAGTTTTAACCATGAAAATATCAAGATTCAAAGTGATTAAAAAGAGTTCCTAGTCCTAGGTGAGACTCCTAATAACCTAATTGTGTAGAAACCCTAACAATCACAACCCCGCCAACTGTTAGTCATAGATATACATGTATTTGTCTCGATACATAACCATAAGAACACCACACAATTTAATAGAAATAGGTAAACATGCATTAAGGAAATCGATCATCGAATTCACAACATCATCAAACTGTGACCACCCCTAGCATTGGGGGTTTAGCCTCATAGTAATAGAAGAAAACAACAAATAAAAGTTAAACATTACAAAGAAGAATGATGACGCTGATCTTCAATGGTGGCTGCCCTTGAATCTCGCCGCCTCCCATTCCTCTCCGTAGCTTTCTTTTCTCCGATATTTCTTCCCTAATTTCCAAAGTCCCTTCTCTTTGCCCAAAACCTCATTCTAATAGTCTCACCACATCCCAATATTAGCCATCGTCCAAAATACCCTTAATGACAAAGAAAAGATCCAAAACTCAAAAATAAAGTTTTCACGCGCCCATCAACACGGGTCAGGTTGATTAACACGGTGCCCGTGTTGGTCCCTAAATGAGAAAAATGCCCAGCCATTCAACACGTGTTGATTAACACGGGTGCCCGTGTTGATCCCACCGACTCAGGCGCTTTGCGCTTTCCACTTGCTTTTCAACACGGGCCGTGTTGATGAACACGGTGCCCGTGTTGATCCCTCCTAGCCTCTAATATTCGTGTTTTTGCACTTCTTTTGTCCCGATTTGTTCTGCTTCATTCTTCCGACCTCGAAACACTTAAACACATAACCAAAGCGTAAAATGCGATAAAAAGACATATAACACTAGAAAAATGAAAGAAACAATTAATAAAGGCACAAGGCATAAGCCTTCTTCACAATTCCGCCAATACAGGCCTTCACAAATCCGCCAATACAGGCCTTCACAAATGTAATGCGATGCTAACAACATACAACAACATCATAAATTCGCTTCACGAGGCATACACCTATATCACTACTTCACTGGCCTTTGGCCTAAAATGTCATCAACATAATCCATAACAATTCACAACAACATTAATTCATCTTCACCTCACAACATCACAATGTCACAACAATTCAGTATCAACATAGAAACATCCTGCAACTTCACATAATTCAACAACACACAACAATAATACACTTCATGATAATTCACAAACAAAGTAATAACACCACGTATTCAACACAATTAAAACAAAATAAAATAATAAAGTTCACCTACTAATTTATCCCAGTTACCCTGCCAGTTTTTATTAAATTTCGTACAATTAATTATGCCGCTTAATTCAGCTAACTGGTATTGTTAGTCAGCATATTCCACATAATTTCACAAAAACAACACCACCAAAATTATCTACTAATTAAGCTTAGTTACCCGGTAAATTCTCATTCAATTCTGAGCTACTAAATATCCGGTTAATTTTGGCTACTGTCTAAATTTTGGGATTGTTTCTATTCCCTGCATTATTAAAATTATTCTGTTATATTGAACCCTTCTGGAGGCAATATCAGAAGTTTCTGCTTCTGACCATCAGAACTTCTGCACCATCAGAACTTCTGCTTCATCAGAACTTCTGCACCATCAGAACTTCTGCTTTATCAGAACTTTTGCACCATCAGAACTTCTGCTTCATCGCTTCTACTTATAACCATCAGAACTGCTGACCATCGCTTCTACTTCTGACCATCACTTCTACTTCTGACCATCAGAACTTCTGACCGTCGCTTCTACTTCTAACCATTAGAACATCTGACCATCGCTTCTACTTCTGACCATCAGAACTTCTAACCATCAGAACTTCTGACCATCACTTCTAATTCTGACCATCAGAACTTTTGACCATCGCTTCTAATTCTAACCATCAGAACTTCTGACCATCGCTTCTACTTCTGACCATCAAAACTTCTGACTATCAATTCTACTTCTGACCATCAGAACTTCTGACCATCAGAACTTCTGACCATCTCTTCTACTTCTGACCATCAGAACTTCTGACTGACCGCTTCTACTTCTAACCATCATAACTTTTGACTGATCACTTCTACTAGTAAGTTCTATACATTAGATATCATGGTTCATGTTATATTAACTAAAACTACTCTGTTATTTTCACACTACCTCTGTCATCCAAGTTCACATACCAACTTAAGGATTTTAATTATCCTTTCCACTAGAATTGTTCTACTTTATATATACATATAACATAATTCAGGTTGGCTAATTATTTACCTCTATTGCCACTTTGTTCTGTCCCTGTTAAACCTGCATAACTACACTAATTCAATTGCACTGATTAATTTCATTCTATCCATAATTCTATGTCAATGCTTCATAATTAATATAATACTAATTTAACAATGGGTTACTAATGTCCTCAAGGTATAAATTCCTATATTACCTATTTTTGTATCATGCCTACCACTAAGTATTTCATAACTTCAATTGATTCATTCTAATTACTATCTCCTATATTCATTACTGCAAATAATTTCTACTAACGGTTCTCAATATTAACGGTTTGTTATATCTACTAAATATGCTAACTTGCTTTTGTAATTCAAATTCTTACTAACTATTAGATCCTGTTGCTAATTGATTCCTATCATATATTAGGATTAATTCTTATAATTATTATAAAATACATATACTACTTACTTTTCACTATATTTCAAAAGCAGCTAGATAACAGTTACAATTATGACTAGTAGCATTTGTCATAAGATCACCTAGTATTATATGTATATTACTCATGGTTTGCTACTGTACTAAGTATATGGCACTTATCAATTCATTGTATGGAAAAACATGTATATGTCCTTATGTATAAAAATAATTCCTCTACAGGAGAAATAATATTTAGGTAGCACACCTTGCCTTGCACATGCCGCTCGATCGATTTCCTCACCATCACCCTCATTATCGTACAATCATAAATTTCATGACCGCGACATATTTTCAGAGACAACAATGACAACACATTAGACTAATATTTGCAGCAAAAGCCAACACAACAACAACCATTAAAATCAACCGATTTACTAAACTAACACATTGCAGGAAACAATAATTCATTCATGGCAAATTCATACGACCCAAAATCCCACATATCAATCATCATACAATTGATTATATAAGTCGAACCCCTTACCTTACCTTGGATTGGCGGGTCTCTAATTTCCTCAATTCCACTTGGTTTTCCGGTTTGCAAATTTCTTCCCGACGGCTGATTCCCCAACCTTGCACTCCTTCCTCTTTTCCTCACGTACAACATTCTCTTCTTCTAAACAAAACCTAATTTTTCTTATCCCACTTAATTTATAATAATACTCAATATTAATAATAATACTATTATTCTCAATATTATTTTGTGCTCAATACTACACCTCCTTTAATACTACTTCTAACACCAAATAGATCCAACTAAATAACTTATTAATCTATACTTATTTCTAATATTATTTCCAATAATATTCTACAACTAAAATTAATTCATCACTAAATTAATTCCAACTTCCCATAATCCACTTAATCAATTCGGCTATAATTTAATTAAATAATTAATTAAATTTCCTGTGTTGTAAAGCTTGATTTATCATGCTTTGGTGTGATTTTGTGAGGTAGAGACCTATATTAATATAGGCCAAGAATTTTGAATGGCAAGGGCAAGGATTAAGTTGAAAATAACAACTTGCCTTAAAGGTTAAGAAAAGAAATTTTGCATTAAATGCACATGGTTAACTTCTTTAACCATGGTTAAAAATATCACTTGATCTAATCTTCTCTCAATCATTGCAATTAGGTATTTACAAGTTATAACCTATCTCTTAATGGTGACAAGGCTTCTAGAGGGAAGAATTTGTGAAAATGACTTGTCATCTTGGAAAATGACTTGAAAATCATGGTTATGGACCATTATGTTTCAATTTCAAACCCTTGCTACACAAAATGTTTTTCCAAGTTCTTGGACATTTTGGAAAGCTTGCAAAATGGATCTAGGTGAAAATGGCCATGAAAGTGATGAAAACCATGTTTTAACACTTCAAAATTTTTCCAAGTGTTAGAAAATTTTCAATCTGGACTTTTTTCACACATTTTGATTTTTATGATCATGATGGATAATTTGAAATTATTTGATGATTGAAAAAATTTGGATTTGAAAAAGTTGACTAAAAGTCAAAGTTTGACTTTTCTGAACAGTTGAATTTTCATTAGATGATTCAGAATTTCTCTGAGAATCAATCATGATATTTGGAATGTTTTGAACCAAGAAATTAGGTCAAGATGTTGCATTGATGATTTTAAAAACCACTTGCGAACCAATTTTCAAGTTATTAAAGAAAGATCAGGCTATTGTGTGGAATGATGATTGTCAACGGGCATTTGATAAAATTAAGGAGTATTTACAAGAACCACCGATCTTAATACCACTTGTGCCTGGGAAACCTCTTATTATGTACCTGACTGTACTTGAAGGATCCATGGGTTGTGTCCTAGGACAACATGATGAAACAGGAAGAAAGGAGCATACGATATATTACTTGAGTAAAAAGTTTACAAATTCAGTAGAGCCGACTCTTGTTGGAAAAAACTTATCAGGCTCGTATAGGTCTCTTTGTTTGAGGCAGTATATGGTGTGTCATACCACGATGCTGATATCCAAGATGGATCCAATTAAATATATTTTTGAGAAACCAACTTTGGTAGGAAGGATTGCACGCTAAGGCATGTTGTTGTAAGAATATGACATCCAGATGTGGACGAAGGCTATTAAAGGAAGTGTCGATCTCGAATACTCGCTCACCGTACCAATCGGAAGATTACCAGCTAATGAAATTTAACTTCCCGGATGAAGATGTTATGTTTATCAGAGATTGTAATATTCTCGACCCAAAAGAAAGACCTGAGCTAGGATCACGATGGACCCTAGTGTTTAATGGCGCATCTAATGCATTAGGTCATGGAATTGGGGCAATCATTACTTATCCAACAGGGTATCACATTCCCTTCACCGCCAGCATTTGTTTTAAATGTACAAACAATATGGCAGAATATGAAGCTTGCATCTTCGGGATTAAAGCATTAAGGATCAAAATTCTTGAAGTATATAGGGACTCGGCACTTGTCATCTGCCAAGTTAAAGGAGAATGGGAAACTCGTAATGAAAAGTTGATTCCTTATAGGGATCATGTTTTGAAGCTGATACCGTATTTTTATGAGATCACTTTCCATCATTGTAATATTGTGGAGAACCGACTTGTTTGTTTTATGCTTGATCGCAAATGTTCGGATTGCAAGAGTCTCCACCGACCTTTCTTTTATCCAATTAGGGAAGGCGAAAAGAAAGAAAAGACCTTCATTAGATTCTCGCAGTGGAGGTGGTTATGAAAAGGGAAGGTATTAGCACCCTTTCTATCCGTAGTTATCTACGGGCTCTTAATTGCTTAGCTCACTTTAATTTCTTTTTGTGTGTGTTTGAAAAGATTTTTGAAAAGGCATTTCTCTTTGACTCGAATGATTCACGCGGAATGTATAATGTGTTTGGAAATATTTTGTTTTGGAAAACGACTTGTAATGATTTACGACGGAATGTATACAAAGTGTTTTGAAAAGTTTTGAAAGTGTGAGGTGTGAAAAGTATTTTGAGCAAGCAAAAGAGACTTATTACCTACTCAGAACGGTCGTTTCCGTGTTATTTTTCTTTCCTTTAGAATAAGTCTATCCATACCATTAGTTGGTGGGTAACCCTATTCGTTGGATGTAAAGGGACATTCGAAGGGACATCAGATGGTCAGAGAAGGCAACATGTAAGGATATCTTAGCATATTCATAGGGACGATCATCACTTTTCATAGGCAACAACCGAGGGACTAGATCATACATTCGTAGGCAACATCGAGGGTCATCGAGGGACTATGATCTTTAATTCTAAGGGACTATGATGATATATTTGTAAGCGTCTTAGCTAAGATATCCCTACGTTCGAGGGACATGACCATTATTTGAAAGGCAACAAGAGAGGATACCTTAAGGTGGGTACACGTGTGAAGAAAGTGTGTTATATTCAGATATTTTATCTTGAATTAGGGTGATCTAAGTTGATTTTTATCTTGCCATACATGCCTAGTTACTAGCAGCTAATAGGTGCGGAAAATAAATTGCGGAAATGTAAAGTGCGGAACGTAAATGTCCTACGCTACTACATGGCTTTGGGGCAGCTACATAATTGAGGAGTGCGGAAAGTAAATGTCCTAATTATCTATTACATCCCATAAGCATATACATAATGATAAAAGGAACGTGAGCGAAAAATTATATATCCTGGAAGCAGTTACAATAATATGCGCAAAAACAGATAATTGAACGAAAAATAGAATCGGGAGAGGCTTGAAGAATAGTTAGTAAAAAGTTTTAGGTTAGTAAAAAAAAGAAGTTTGATTTCAGTTAACCTTATTACTAAG
Organism: Vicia sativa; assembly: GCA_021764765.1. Lineage (NCBI taxonomy): Eukaryota > Viridiplantae > Streptophyta > Magnoliopsida > Fabales > Fabaceae > Vicia > Vicia sativa. The sequence continues at coordinate 298,867,505 of CM038792.1, read as the reverse complement.
TGAAAATCGGGTGAATCGGAAACCCTAATTCTAATTGATTTTAATTAGTAAAGGAAATTTATTTTAAATTAAATGATTAACTTAAATTAAACTAATTAAATTAATTAATTTAATTAAGAAAAAAATAGAAAAAAGAAAATTAATTGTGAAATTAATCCTAATTAAGCTAATTGTTTAACCTAATTACTAATTAATTAATTAATTGAAATAATTAAGAAAAATAGAAAACGAAAAATAATCAGCAGAAAAATAAAAAGATTTGCCGAGCTTCCGAAAAGAGTCCCTCCAACCTCCTGAAACCTATTTTCCGAGCTTCGTGGTAGACTTCTCGGGCATCCGTAAGCTGTGTCTGAGGTGATACTGAGGGCATCTTAAGTTGGAGCTTTTGGAGGTGATACATCTGAGGGTCCAGAAGCTGGAGCTTCTGTAGATAGTGCTTGAGGGTCCGTGGTCGGAGCCCGGAGACAAGCAGCCTGAACCTAAAAATTAGAAAAATATTAGGAATTTGGCAAAAGGCATGGTTCGAACCCGTGCCTTTGGAAGGGAATGACTTAGTGCGCGCAAGGTGAACCGTTGGGGCGGTGATACATCCATGAATTATGTTACATACAATATATGTGTTTCTTCTTTACTCACGGTTGACCTAAAGTCGAGGCATCGTGAGCTTTCTTTGTCTTTTTCGGCCGTCTCAACCATCAACCTACAAAATAAACAATATGAATGCAATAAGGGTACCCTATCCCCCTAATTCAAGGGCTACAAATCACTTGGTGGCGTAGTTTGCTCAAACAACCTAGAACTATGGATACGAAGCTTCTCCGCTTGTGCCCTAACAATGGCAACTAACGATTAAGCCATGAAAAGCTTCAAACGATCGCATGATCCGCTCTATAACATGCCATAAACAATTAGAATCGTTAGTTGCAAGCAAATCACGCTCAAAAATAAAGAGGACAAGTAATCCGTCTCCTTGGCTTCGGGTTGTGTTAAGTATATATAGGAGTGGAAATAGGTCAAGACTTTAAGAGAAAATATATTCTTTTAATGGAGAATATTTGATTGAAAAATCTAATCAAAATCTTCCAAATTTGGCTCAATCTTGTATTAAACACATCCATGCGTTTTGAGAGCTTGCATAGCCTTCCTTGGACCTCAAGAAACTTGGGCATCAAGCTCACACGCCTGTACTTGTCTTAACATTTTATTTTAATTAAAATTGAATTTTAATGATTTAATTCAAAAATAAATTGAAGGAGGTCAGTTGGGCTTAGAGGCTCTTTGTAATGTTAAGATCCATGAATCATAAAATTATAAACCCATTTTAAAATATTTGCATTTGTCAAGTATTTTCCTTTATGCACCTCCTCAAAAATGCTCAACTTATACAACTTGTATCTTGCTCAATTTTTAACATTTTTGGGTGTTCTTGGACTTTTTAGAAAGTTCAAGATGTCTTCTAAACATCCCTTTTGGTTTCTCTTCATTGAAGTTTCCATGCTCATGAACACTTCTTTGCAAAAAGATGAGTTTTTGTTGATGTTTAAAAGGACCTGTAATATTTTGATCCATAACTTCTAAATGAAGCATTTCTAGCCCAAGCTTGTGAGACATGAAGTTGTAGAGAATTGAATTCTCTTTAAAATGAGATTTGGTGGAAAAAATTTTGATAAAGAATGTGAAAGTTATGCCTGGTCAAAGTTCTGTTGACTTTTGTCTGAAAAATCCTAATTTGGAAACTTTGACCTTTGATCAAATCTTGACTTTTCTTGATGAATCGTGATCAACCCTTGATCAAATGATGAATATTACTTCAAAATATTGGTGTTGACCAAAAATTATGATGTTTGACTGTATGTTGACCACAGTTGACTTTTTGTCCAACACAATTGATTTTCAACCATCTGAGCAACTGGGTGAGCAATTTTGACTTGTAAGGCTCGAAACTTGACATGGTGAACCCTGAGCATATAATGAGGTATGATGACCACTTAAAGTCTGGAAGTCCATCTGACTTGAGAAGAGCAAACCCTAGTTTGGATTGATTGCTAGAGAGGGTTCACCAACCCCTGTGGAAATCCTCGAGTATGGAGTCAGGATCGCCTCAGAAGCAGTGAGGGAAATTTTTGGGCATAATAGTTTCTATTCAATATTCTTGTATCGAAGGTTAGATTGGTATGCTTGCCTTTCATGACCCGAAGGTAGAAGATGATTGAACACCTGAAAGTACACCTAAAAATTTGCACTGTTGTATGGAATGGGATCACTGCCGACGATGCTACTGGAACGGGATTATAGATGCCATTTGAAAAGATGATACCGAGAGTGAGTCATATGCTAGACTCAGATTCGCCTTGGATGAAAGAGAAATCGAGATGGGCTTAAGATGCCATCCGGCGCTTGATAAAGAGAGTCGAATAAACCGTCTCTGCTATTTCGAGATGAATATTTGTCGAATATAGATAATTTTCCGCCTTGTTTCGTGTGTTAATCTATGATCCGCTTCCCGAAATAACTTGCATGGTCATTCGTATAGTTCTCCGCCTTGTTTTGGGTATTAATCTTTCTCCGCTTTGAAAATAGTTGTTACCCGCTAGTGGAAATAAAATCTTGACAAGATATGGTTAGTTCTATGCATTATAATGCATGCGAGTATATGACAAAGTCATGAACAATGTTATATGATACATGCAAATGTTATGGCTTTTATGAATAATGTATGAATGTAAATGTTATGGTATTTCAAAACATATCCATCTTGAAGAAGATAGGAACGCATGGTTGAGATTGATGTCCTTGGGATGAGGTTGTTGAAAATCTGGCCGGGAATAATAAAGATGATTCGATTTCTCCGATGCACTACCCGACCAAGTTTCAAGTCCGATATTATCGTTGTTGGGAGAATAATAATGATTGAGAGATACCTACCGTGGATCTCTTGTATAAGACCTTGGACGAGGCGATATTGAATAACCTGTTACTGAGACCCATGTAATATGGTGAAGCTGATAGATCACCACTGTGACCAATGTGGTGGAGTTGATAGGATCAACGCCTGGGACTAATGTGATGATGTCGATAAGATCACCGCTCGTGGACCACCGTGATAATGCCGAGCAGGATCAACGCTCTGGGACTAATGTGATGATGCCGATAGATCACCACTGGGACTAATGTGATGATGCCGATAGGATCACTGACCAATGTGATGATGCGAAAAGATCACCGCTCGGACAGCGTGATGAAGTCAAGGTGATGTCAGATAGATCACCGCTAGGACCAGCGTGATGAAGTCAAGCTGATGTAGCCGATAGGATCACCGCTAGTGGATTAACATGATGAAGTCAATACGGAAGCATAGGATCACCGCCGGGACCAATGTGATGAATGTGAAGATCACCGCCAGGACTAATGTGATAAATGTAGAAGATCACCGTCAGGGACTAACGTGGTGAAGTTGAAAGTGTTGGAACACCGCTGGGAGGAGATGATAATGTGGTACTGTTGGAGAAGATTTTCCTTGTGGAGAGCGATGGTTCTCGTAGGGATCGACGATCCTGCTGGATCTATTTCTTGTGAAAATGACTCTACGGGATGTATTGGTGACTTTAGTCGTCATATCAATTCCTAGAGCTCTGTAGTAATTATCGCTTTTTGTTCGCTCATATGTCTATGAATGATGTTTCATTATATGCATATAATCATTCAAAGCAAACATTGGACTTTATGCAAAAAAAACAATAAAATTTGGAATTGGAAAAGAGAAATTTGCATTGAATTTGAAAAGTGGCCTATAGTCGTGCAAATTGATACAAGAGACGAATATCCTAGTAAGAGGAAATTGTCATAATAGTAAAAGCTATGTGGAAACAATCTTGTCGAGTTTCAACTATGCTATTGCTCATATTTCGATTATCTCATCTCCTTGTCATAGTAAGAAAAGGATTGAACTTATTTTCACCATTCAAATCTTGAATGATAGATCCGACGAGACATAGTCGTACACTTAAATCCCTAACTTTTGCCTAAACCGCCTTTTGGGTTTTCACCACCGATACTCTTTTTGCCCAAGCCGCCTGGTTTCGACTTGTCGTGTACACACATTTTTTATATATCCTTAATTTTTGCCTCGAACCTTTTGGTTCGCTAGATGCCCTTATTTTGCCTAGGCCACACGACCTAGCGGGTCTCATCGTAGTATTTTTAACTATGTCTATGTTCAAAGGGTGGAAAGTCTTCTCCATCCATAGTTTCGTGATCATAGTTCACTGAAAATACTTTGACTACAAATGGTCCCTCATATGGGTCCATTTGCCCTTGGGATCACCTTGTGGAGAATGATGCACTGACTACTAAATCACCGACTGGTTGACTCCTTGCTTGACTTTTTATTGAATGGTTTGATCATTCGCCTGTATATATTTCTCCATGATGATATGCTACCGCCACGATCAAGTCGATCCGGGTCAAGGTGAGTCCGGACCCATTCATCTTCGCCTAGCTCTGTGTCCCGATTACTGGGACTGAGGGTATCCGAATTTGATGGGCAGGACTTCTTCCATACCATACAGAGAAGGGTTGCTCGCAGATGTTCAGATCAGAAAAGGATAACCGTGGAGAGCAATGGCAACATCTCATGCCAATCCTTGTAAGTCACCGTCATTTTTGTATGATCTTCTTGAGATTCTTGTTGACGCCCACTACACCGCTCATTTTTGGCCGATATGAGAAGAGTTATGATTCTTAATCTTGAATCTGTAAGTGTAGTTCGGTGATCATTTTGTTATTAGGATTGGTACTATTGTCCGTGATAATCCTTTCTGGGGATGCCACACCGACAAATAAGATTATGCTTGATGAATCGAGCCACACACCATTCTGGTACAGTGCAACGAGGTCGCTTCTACCCATTTGGTAAAGTAATCAATTGCAACAAGGATGAAACGATGTCCATTGAAGCCGTGGGTTTGATCTCTCCAATCATGTCAATGCACCACATCATGAAAGGCCACGGAGCGGTCGTAATATTCTATGGGACTGGAGGTACGGCACTTTGTCTCACAGATATATGGAATTTGTGACAAGATCGAACATAGCTAATAACATCGGCTCTATGGTGGACCAATAGTAACCTCGCTTCTAGAATCTTCTTAGCCATTGTACGTCCACCGGAGCGGGTACCGAATTGCTTCTTCATAACTCTTCCATGATCCATTCCGTTATTTTCTAATCTACAAAACGAGTAAGCACAAGTCGTGATTGCACCAGATAAGATGTCGCATCGTAGAAAGAACTTGGAGGCTAATCTTCTTAAGAACTTCTTGTCATCGATGATGCCCCGGGATATTCTTGAGCTTCGAGATACCTCTTCACCAGAGAACCAAGGTTTCTCTTTGTTCCTCCTGTCAAGTTCACAGCAAGAGAGGATGGTTCGGCCTAGTCTTCGATGATGATTTGGGAGCTTGCTGTCCCATCCGACCTGAACATAGATGACATGTAGCCACGTCCACCCAACCGATTCTCTCATGGAATGTGATCAAAAGTGATTTCGAAGTAACTGATTAGACTTAAAACATGCTCGTTAGAATAAGATTTGGGTGCTTCATATCCCAATCGCCTTTAACTGACCGATCACTAAAGTCGAGTCTCCATACACTTGCAAGAATTTGATTCTTAAGTCAATGAACTTTGATACCCATGATGCATGCCTATTCTACCATGTTAGTGCAATGACACATAGTTTCATGAAAGGCGAGTGTCCGCTCTGCAGGAGATGTAATGATGGCGCCAATGCCATTGCTAATCACAGTTGAGGCTCCATCAAAGACCATGGTCCATCGGATCCTTGCCAGTCCTTCGCTCTAGCCATGGTTCTTCGCAATCGTTGACTAATATAATATCCTCATCCGGAAACTCAAAGTCCATAGATCGATACTTCCTTGATCTCCTTCCGAGTAAGTAACGATGTCGATTTGGTCAAGATCATTTTCCATCTTGCTATTCTTCCCGAGAGAGAAGGCTTCTAATATGTATTTTATCTGATCCATCTTTAGAGATCAACAAGGTGGTGTGAGTCAACATACTATCTTAGTCGATTGAGTGCCCAAGCAAAAGCGCCGCAAGTTTTCTCAAGTCGTGAGTATCTTGTTTCACAATCCAGAAATTTTTGCTAAGATAGTATATACGTTGCATACTCTTTTCACTGCACTACATGTTTCCAACACACACCCCATCGAGTTTCTAACACGCCAAGTACATGATGAGAGGTCTTCCTTGATAGGTGGCATCGGACCGAAGGTTTTATAGGTACCTTGATTTTGTCAAAAGTTATTTGAAATCATCGCCCATTCCACCACTGATCTTTCTTCAAGAATTGAAGATTGGCTCACAGCAGTGCTAGATGTGCAATGAACTGCATGTAGTTTAGTCTCAAGAAACCTCTAACCTCCTTCCCAGACGGGGAGCTGGCATTTCAATATCTTTAACCTGAGTGGTCAATCAATACCTTACCACTAACAACAAATCCGTGGAGTTTACCGGACCGACTCCAAAGGTGCACTCATAGATTAAGTCTTAGTCCGTAGTTCTTCAATCTATCAAACAACTTCCCAAATGATCGAGATGCTCTTCTTCATTTTGTGATCGAGCTATCATATCGCCGACGAGACCTCTATCTCGTGATGAATCATGTCATGGAATAAAGCTACCACCAAGACGCTGATATGTCGCGGCTCGCGCTCTTCGGCCTCTGCACGGTACGACCTTGTAGCGTAACGTCCCCCACCGTAACGAAAGTAGTCTTTCCATGTCTCTGAGCCATTTTGATCCTGATCAGAATCGAGAAACCATTCATGAAAGAGAAAACCTTGGTCGAAAGCAAAGTTATTAACTAGGACATCAATACGAGGAAGTGGAAAATCGTCAGACTTACTTTATTCAAATCTCGTAGTCCACACACATTCAGACTTTACCATCCTTCTTAGGTATCGCACCACATTCACAACCCACTATGGATAAGACGTAATACTAGGAAACCTAAGATGAACTATTTCATAACTTTGATTTTCTCTTGACATCTCAGACGACGCGATTTAACCCTCTCGCTTATAGGCGTAAACCTTCTTTCATAGTTTGTACCACATTATCAATGTCTAAACTCGAATATCTTTGTAGACCAAGCAAATTTCTCAATATAGTCTTTACAAAGATCTTAACCAACTTATTTAACACTGCTCAAGACCTACTCATATCTTGATTTCCTTCTGCCTTCATCGCACTCTAGATTCAAACCTCAACTGGCTCCTCATGTGGTTGATAACTTGTTCTTCCCGTCTGTAGTAGTCCTGAAGTTTCCCGGCACTTCAAAATCTTCCTCACCGCCTCTTCGCTTGGTAGATCGGATTATCGTCATATTTAGCAATAAGAGTTGTTATCGACAAGATCTCTGAGTGAATCACAGTTGTATACATGTGTGTGTAAGAACACATAGCTTTTGAAAGGGTGATAAAGTGAAAAGAAAGAAAAAGCACACCAGATTTGAATGCAAAAGTCCAATGATTTTATTGAATAAAAATATGCAAATGACAAATAATAACCTCACAAATGAGCCGTGAGTTCTGCAAGGCTCTAGGCTTAAAGTTTATTGTTTGAAACATAAAAGCGAAAAGCATAACAAAAAAGAAATTACTTGTCTGTGAGGAGATCGTATGACATCTTCACCCTCCAATTATCAGTCTCACGTCTAGAGTTCTAAGATCCAATTGATGTCGGTTGTCGCCGCCATCTTCATAACACATGGACCCGCTTTTATGATGTGGAAAGAAGTTTGTCGGCATCGTCACGGCGTATCATCTCTCTCGAATTTCGATAAGGAAGCCTAAACCACCTTATCGATTTGAGGAAAATCGGGAGTCAATTCTAAATAGTACAACTCCCTTCTTCAATGCAGCCTTTGGCGCCAGAAGCCATCTTCATGGAACTCTAGTAACTTAGGAGGACAGAGAGTCAACGGTACGACTCAGGAAACTTCAAATCTTGGCTGTGGAGTTTCGACAAAGTAGGCAAGAATAAGATGGACAAATGTTCATGACAAAGAAAGTAGAGTCAAAACTCCGAACCGACTTCTTAATCGAGTGACGAGTTTCTCCCAATAATATTCTTTTCAATCATCACAGTTTTTACACTATGTCACCGGGCTTCAT
>CM038792.1:298803303-298859207 GCA_021764765.1 Vicia sativa | reverse complement strand
AAAGCGTGAGATAGGTGTGGACATTCCAAACTACGGGAACCTCAGCTGGAGAGAAGAAGCATGTTGTGCGGAAGCTTAAGCGGGCCTGACCAAAAGCAGAATAAATCTTTGAACTACGTGAGCGAGGTACAAGTCCTAACGACCCTAAGAATTGGCCTGCAATTCAATCCGCAATGTCGGGAGAGGCGACATAGCGGAACAAAGATACTTGACAGGCTACCACGGCGGCCTTGGGACGGGTTAGTGATGCAAAGGCTAGAAAGTGTCGAGGTAGGCTTTGCTTGACTCGAGCATACACTCACAGGAAGGGAGACAAAGTGGTGTTGTTCCCGAAAAGGCCTGAGAATAAATCTTGAACTCTGTGAGGCGGTGCAAGTGCTAACGGCCTAAGAAGAATTGGCCTCTACGATTCAATCCGCAATGTCGGGGGAGAGGCGACACGTGGCGGAAGCAAAGACTTGATACTGACTAGACTACCACATTCGCCCGAGAATAGCAGGACGGGTTAGTGATGCGAAAGGCTAGAAAGTGTCGAAGTGAAGCCTTCGACTCGAGCGCTACACTTTCGAGAGGGAGACAAAGTGGGTATTGTTCCCGAAAAGCGCAGGTAGGACTGTCCTAAAATTGTTGCACCGGGGATGTCTTGGCGGTTTCAACAGAGAACAATAAATCTTGACGGGCTTCACACATCTGAGAGAGCAACTTGCATCATGTGTAAGGAAAGAGATGCTTTCGAGACCTTGACCAAGAATTGGTAGCGACTCGACTCTTGTGCAAAAGAGGAAGCAAGGGTAGGGCTTCTTGAAGGCGTGTTGCAGGGGTAGGCGTGATTTCAACACCCAAAAAGGCGTGTTGCACGGAGAATCTTGGCAACACCAAGCGTGTTGCACCGGAGAATCTTGGCGACTTCAACACAAAGTGTTGCACCGAATGAGGCGGCGGCTTCAACACCAAAGCGTGTTGCACCAATGGAGCTGGCGGTTTCAACACCAAGCGTGTTGCACGAATGGAGCTGGCGGTTTCAACACTGAAACGTGTTGCACCGAATGGGCGCGGTTTCAACACCAAAAGAAATGTGTTGCACCGAGATGAGGCGGCGGCTTCAACACGGCGTGTTACACGGATGTGGCGTTTAACGCAGCGTGTTGCACTAGATGGCGCGGTTTCAACACCAAGAGGCGTGTTGCACGAGATGAGGCGGTAGCCAACACGGAAGGCGTGTTACAGAGATGAGCAGCGGCTTGCACCAAAAGCGTGTTGCACCGGTGGGCGGCGGTTTTCAACACCAAGCGTGTTGCACCGGATGAGGCTGGCAGCTTCAACACTTCAGTATCACGAGATGGGCAGCGTTTCAACACCAGAAATGTGTTGCACCGGGAGAATCACGGCTTGACACCAAAGGAAATGTGTTGCACGGAGAATGCAGCGGCTTCAACACGAAAATGCCCCACAAAAGCTATCCTTCTTTGGGATTTCGGAGACATTGGAACCAGGGGCCGAAGATTCATTGCTTGAGCTTATAATTCAATGAAAATGTGAATTTCCCTAAAGGTAATGCGATGATGCATGTTTTCAAAAGATGAAATGTGACGGCGACCAAAGGTCACAAGATGACCAACTTCAATCGATATCCTCGGGGAGATGATAATGGTGATCAACCAAGGACACGGACGGTCAAGGCGATAGTCTGGAAGGACCACTTGATGATGAGATCTACCATATAATCTGTTGAGGAGATGATGTCATAGGAAGCTTGTCGACTAGACGAGATCATTTGGGGAATAAAAAGAACACACGGAGAAGATCTTCCAGTTACCCACAACTCTGGGGGGAGACAAAGATATGTCAGCTGCTGGGGATGTCAAGAGATGAGAACCCTACAGAGGATCATGCATGGATAATATCACGACTCATTGGGGATCAAGCGCCCGATCAACAATCCGGAATAACACCTCCATAGGGAATATCAAGATACAACACACTTGCGACTTTGGAGAACATCCACTAGGGACTTTCCTTTGAGACAAATATTGTCAACCGTCTTAGAATTGGTACCATGTTACGCAATAAGTTTTCGATAACAACATCGCTAGGAGATTCACCAAATATGGTATCTTTGACACAAACACTACATCGATTCTTTGCGAAGTTTCACTCGGGGTTTCTCGTCCATGCTTACGAAGCGAGATCGATCTCTCATTGGAGGATGGCGTGAGGCACGAGGCTTGTGAGATACACGATAATGGAAGAAAAATCCATAAGAGGACATCGTCGGTCAAGGCGAACTCGGTGGAAAGGACACCGTGCGAGGATGAACTTGTAGGAAAAAGAAGAAGAGAGGACGTCGGACGAGCAGACGTAAGAAAGAATAGGAACACGTATGTGAAAGAACTAATAAGGAAAGAGGCGTCCGGTGTGAGCAGAACTCATGAGGAAAGAACATCTGAGAAGATGAACTTGCAAAGGGAAGAAGCGTCTAGTTAAGGCGAACTGGGGGAAAAGAACATCTGCGAAGATGAACTTGCAAAGGAAAAGAGAACGTCTAGTTTAGACGAACTCGCGAGGAAAGAACATCTGTGAGAAGATGAACTTGCAAAGGAAAAGAAACGTCTAGTGTGAACGAACTCATGAGGAAGAACATCTGCGAGAAGATGAACTTGCAAGGGAAAGAGCGTCTAGTGTAAGGCGAACTTGAGGAAAGAACATCTGCGAGAAGATGAACTTGCAAAGGGAAGAGCGTCTAGTTAAGGCGAACTTCGGGGAAGGACATACGTGTGAAGATGAACTTGCAAAGGGAAGAGAGCGTCTAGTTAAGGCGAACTCGAGCGAACTTTACCAAGATGATGACATCGAAGGAAGTGTGCGCAAGAACTATAATATCCCTCGAGGCCAAAGGCGGTATAATTCTTCAAGAGTATCAAACATTAGGATTACCACACGCAGTATGGATACCCAGCATCGTGGAAAGGTAGTTGAACACGGGTAAGATAACGTGATTTTGCACAAAGCGGAGGCGATCGCGACTCATTGCGAAAAAAGACAACGGTCAAAACTTGAGTCAAGAAGAGCAAATCAAGCGAAAAATTTCTAAAGACCCATCGAAGACCATTTACGTTGAAAGGACTCAAAGGAGGACCCTACATTGAAGAGTATTCTTCAAGATGTAGAATTTCAATCAAGCAGTAATCGGGCATCCATGGCTGTCACCCATCACGCCACTTTCGAACCCAAGGTGAAACATGAATAGTCAACATGCCCACGTGTCTGAAAGTTGGCCAACCTTAACAAAGTTGCCCAGTTTTAATGAGCCACAAGGATATAATACCATCTCGAATGCCCTTATGATGATTCTTTGAAAGGCCGTTCAATAGGTTTTCGGACAACACGCTCCTTGGGACAATCAAGGTATTCATCGATGCTCATTATGCAAAGCTTCTTGGATGTTTGAGCACATTCATATGCAAAGAATGTTTTATCCTAAAATGATAATTCTAATGCAAATCCTATGCTTGTCTTGAAACAAGAGCTTTTGAAAAGATGTCGAAACATCGCATTTGTGCAAAAGATGGCGAAAAATGGAATGATACCATCAAAAGGTGTTAGCAAGTCTCCTAGGATTCGAGGATACAGCGTTCTCAAATCCGACTTAGCTTTCAAATTAACCAGCTTGATTAGGACTTTTAAAGGTTGTAACGTGGCACTGTTCACGGTTTTTAAAGAAAGATTTTTAGGCTCAAAATATATTGCCCACCCCTTCATGATATTCTTGATCCTAAGTTCGATTGATCCGATATGAGCAATCATCTCTCACGAGAGGAATTAATGGTTGAGAAACCTTCGGTTTCTTGATCGTACAACTTTGACTTTGTTAAGGGCGAGATTTCTTGGACCGATAGCCCTCACCCTTTTTCTTAGAGCTTGATCAACGACTTTGTTCTTTATTGAGGATATTATTTGATTATCCTCGCCTTTATACTTCCAATTTGCTTTTTAACATTTGCCCTTTATTTTGCCTAAAGCGACTTATTTCCAAGTTCGACTTAGCGGACTTTTTCTTTGTTTTTTGCTTTTCTTTTTTTTTGTTTTTAGACGATCGTTGATCTTCACGCAGTTTTTGATTTCCTAGAGGTGATTGTGGCGATCTAAGTCCTCTTCGAGATAAGGAGTTCCGTTGGGGTGTTGTCCTCCTTTGATGCACATTCTTGACAATTGAAACTTGCGCTACGGTTTCTCAACCTTTGAAGGATAACCATTGTTATATCCTTTGAAATATACTCTTGATGAGTTTTGAGCGCTCGATCGATTAGCGAACACTACCGGTTTTAAAATGCGGTTTTTGAAGGAAGAAACTCCTACTTCAAGGCTCAAAGGGGTTGTGAGGTCTAACTCCCTTATATCTCGGTGTTTGGGGATTTGAAACAAGGCACATACATCGTGTGGGGTTTTATTTGAAAGCAATATCGTTTGAAATTCTTGGTATATTTTAGTCATCCTCCCTCTGAGAGGTTTTGCTTTATTAACAGAGTTGGATATCAAAAGCGTTTGAAAACAATTAAAAGTGTATACAAATGGATTAGTTCAAGACAAACATATTCATGCATTATGATAATCATTCGGAAGATGAAAATGTTACGCATACAAGCATGTACTAAACAAACAAGAAAGATTACAAATGAGAATGCAAATGAATCTTGAAATTGTCGTTGAGGAGACTTGACTTATTACTTTTGATGATGCATTTGAAGCCTTGACATTTCTTGAGCTAGCGGAGGACCGAACATGACCATCTGGTGTGGCGATAGCTTTTGCCTCAATCGGATCACATGCCTTGCACTTGAATGCATGGAAATCTTCAATGTTGTGCCAGCGGTACGAATGGAATGCAAAGCGGCATTAACATCATAGCTATTCGGACGCTTGTCGGGGAGGAGAGATGGCAACATGGCCGGAACTATCAATTTGAGCTCAAGCAATTGTGTCAACATCTCGACATAAGACATTGGGACGACGTCGAATCTTCTAAGAGCATGGTTTTCGGCTTCTTTTGATTCTTAGATGAAGCGCTTGATGAGCGGTGGGTGGGCGGTTGATTATCCCTCTTGACGCGCAAACTGTTTTGAGGTATAGCGGCGAGCATAGCAGCCATATCGCGGTGGAGCTAAATTGACTTGTATGCTCGACCACAGCAAGTAAACGAGATAATCCCTTTGTCAAAAATCCACGAACCTCCATTTTCAAGGTCACCGGTCCTCTGTATCATGACGAGGTGCCCCGAGATGGAAATCACACCTAGCCATCACATCGTACTCGAATAAAATTCCTTGAGGCATGGCAGAGTTTGGAGTTCAATCAGCGAAACTTGAGTAGGCGAGGAAGCAGCGAGCATATGGCATCGGAATAGGATCGAATTGCTTTCAAGTGTGGCAACCATGGTTGAAGCTCTACCTTCTAGACCTTTACGAACAATAGGAATTGGCGTGAGCGAGGAGACCTCGAATACGGGGTGATGGAGTAGATGCATGCCAGACTTTGGGGCTCAAGAAAAACCACGAGCATAAGGAGGAATAGCGACTCCATTCTGCGTAGGAAAAGCTGGGTCATCTCCCTTTCTCAACCTGATCCCTAAAATTTCCATCACCAAGCCTATTTGAGTCTTCAATGTTGGTTCTCTTCTCTCAAGTCTTGCATGTCCGGCATGAAATCCCATCATTCTTTCATCTCATCAGGTTCCCGAAGTTGTTCCATTTATCGTTTCTCGTTGCTCCGAGTCGGGTAACGTTGAAGTTTGTAATCTTTACGCTAAATAAAAGCGGCCGAGGATGAACTCGGACAAAACTGTTATGCATGGTATGTATATGCATGGTTAATGCATGATGCATGAAATGATCACTTCCGGGACATTCCGCAATTTGTTATCAAACATCAAATAATAATAGGATAGTGACAACAATAATTATCAAGACCGGACACTGATCAGTTGAGAATCAATTGCTCAAGTGCATAGATGAAATAGAGTCATACAAGAGTCCACGATCACAGGTATTAATACAAACACAATAGTGGCGAACCCCATCAACAAGCACGGAGGTGATTCGTCGAATCAAATAACATCAAATAACATTTGCAACTACTTATTTAGGAGCCATTTTGCCTTGGCGTAAGGATCTCGGCTACTAAGCTTAGCCACATGAATGTCGACCCTTAACATGGTGTATGCTGCATATTCTCCATCTTTAGCATATTGCCACTTAGTCTTCAAATCTTGACCTCTTTAGAAAGGATAGTCATCTGCTCACATCGACTTTGGGCTTGACTTCAAGTTCTTTCCTTCTCTCAGGGACTCTTTAGCGTTGGATTCTTCCTTGCGTCGCTTCTTTAAAACTCGGTTTCTTCACCATGCTTGGCTTTCAATTTCTCATTAGCTATCTGCATATTCTTCAACTTCTCTTGTACCATGTCAAACTCTTTGGTCATCGATCAAAGAAGAGGAACTACCTTTGGCTCTCTTGGTTTCTTCAAGTAGGCCATAAGCCTTCAAAACTTGGTCTTTACAAGTCTCGACGGATAACCTCTTTTTATCTTGAAGAGCAAATGCTAGGTTCATGACTCGAGCTTATATTTGTTCCTTCAAAGCTGAATTCTCCGATTGGGCTGTTTGTAAACCTCAATCATACGAAACACGGAGGAGAGATTACGGATGAAGAATAGGAAGTAGCAAAATCAGTGCCAGACTTTCAACCAAGAACCGGGTTGAGAATACAAAGGTGCTTCCCTTTTGTATGCCGAATCTTGGAGACCCGATCTTTTAACCAATCATGTAAGAATCAAACACGTAATTTCCTTTTGGCCAAAACCGTGCCCTTTTGTGAACAAGCTCCATGCAGCGACAATCTAATTTAGCAAAAGGGTTCTCATCATTTGCAAAGAAGATAGTTTCGTCAAGCTGACGAGCGTGGGTACTTGGTCAAAAGGATATCCTAGTTGACGGCGTGCCAATATAGGATTATAAGCGATGCAACCTTTAGTTCCCATCAATGGTACATTTGGAAACTCTCCAGACTAGTAATGATCTCGAACCGCTCGACATGGTATTCCAACTATATCATATGAAGTGAGTGCGATGATTCGGCTAGACCACTTCATGGTTTAGCATAATCAACAAATGCCCCTCTCTTTGGCAAATGTGTGTTGAACCAACGATAAAGTAAAGGCATATAATCCATAACACGCCCCTTTTGACCATGGCGAGTGAATGGCATATCGTGTCGACCAAGATGGTAGGAACGGATTGTCATTCATGAAAGCAATCGCAGCAACATCCACAAACTTTTCAAAGAAGGAAAAATCACCATACCATAGATCATGACGGCTAAGATAGTATTGAAGCTTTTCCAACTACCAACCTTGGCAAATTCATCGACTTTGACTAAAGGAAACCCAGAAGTCCACAAGTGCAATCTTCGAACCAATTGCCCCGCACTTCACTAGCATAAACCAAGGGCTTTAGCAATGGCTTCAAAATCGAGTACCCATTCTTTTGACAAAAGGCAAGCGCGATCTTGATACCCAAAGGAAAGAGTACTCCTCGAGTAGGTGCTAGCGATAACCTTGAAAGGTAAAACACATGAGCTCACTATCATAAAAGCGGGTAGAGATTGCATGGCATAGAACTCATAATCCTCCATTAATAGCGGCAATATGTTCCCATGATCTTTTACGAACTCTCTTTCAATCGGATCCTTCACAAGAATACCTCAGCTCTTACTTGAGATGTCGAATGCACATAAAGTATGAGGAAGTCTTCCTTAGGGCCTCGGTGTTGGTTTGATTGTTGGTATCCATCGATGTTGATAGTAAACCACAAAAGTCACGGAAATGATATGCATGCGGGGTTAGATAAAATAACATGTTTTTCGACATTTCTTTTAAAATAAACATGCTATGATGCAAATACATTATGCATTGATCATGGGTTTACTACTTCCATGAACAGATCAAGCATGCATGTTTACGCTTTCGATTGAAGAAAAACCAAAAATCGGACGATAGCGACTAGAAAATGCCACCGAATGGTATCATACCAACGAGAAAACATCGGATCATCAATAGAAAATACCAAGTCACCAACGAACATAGTCCTGTGGAACATAGTCACCATACATACTGTAATAATCATGATCCCACCCACTCACGGGTGTAATCTAGGCGGGGTAAGGTCAAGGGTGACTCAGTCGATAGTCTCCCGCTAAGTAATATCATCGTAACACCTACGTGATGATGATACCGCGTTCGAACCTCGTCGGCGTGGAACCACATGAATCGCTATTTTGGACCTCGCGTCTCATAGCAATCATCGCCCCTCTAGTCTATGTGTTCCTATATGTCACTCATACGTGTATTGGGCCTTTTACCTCGTGGTAACATCCACCCAAACAAGAGAATAACCGGTCAGGTACGATTGTATAGGATATATAAGCAATAAAATGCCACATAGAATGCAATGCGAGCATACAAAGGATGGTGCGATAAAGCGGTAAATAAATAAACAAATAAATGAACACCCATAGACATGAAAATAAAAGCTAGGATCGACTCGATCGGACCCGGCCAGGTCTCCGATCGATTGAAGTCGCGGTGAAACAATAGGTGAACATCATAGATAAGCGTATCAATGAAGTCGCCATCGAGCGTTTTTATCTACTTAAAGGAAGGCAAGCGCATCGCGAAAACCTAAAGGGATAAGGCACGGTCTTGCGACGAGAGATAGGGTAAGGAATCTATTCACGAAGGAAGGTATTAGCACCACACGCCGTAGTACTCTCGGTATCCACTTCTACTTTCTATCTAATGGGTGTGTTTAAATCTATGCTTAATCGCTAAATATGCATGCAAAGGAAAAGAAAATAAGAAACCACGGGGAAAAGAAGGAAGTATTTACAAAGTTACTCGGTCGAGCCCGTGACAAGATACCTCGTATTCCGTGCAATGGGAAAGTCGAGGCCGTAGTAGTTCGGCTCACTTGTTTTTGTGTTTGTATTTTTACTTGTGAAAGGTTTTAAACACAAAAAGAAAGGCGGCGCAAAGGCGAAAAAGAGTTGTGTGGTTGGTTGCTTTTACCTTGTGAAAGTTCAAACCATTATTAAGTGTTTTGTTTTGAAAGGAAAAGCAAGTTTTAGTTTTAATTACATGCAAGGATGCAAATGAAACTAGCAAAGCAAAAGGTTAGACCTATGGTTTAAGATGAGGAATCTCTACCTATGTTAACATGCAAAGGATGTGAATCCTAAAGTCTAGAGCTAGAGCACCAAACCTAACCAACGGAACTGCGAAAACAAACAAGCAAATATGCACGGATCACAAGTAGAATTGCCTAAGCGGGTCTTTAAATAAACCGAGAGGGTTCTGAACATGCTCCACTACAGGCCCCATCATGCATCTCTATTCCTACTTCTCATGGCAATAGAAAATTGTAAAGCCCTACTTCTCATGATATCTAGGAAAAGGCAAGAGAATCGATAAATGAGTAAAATAAATACCAGCGGATATTAAATCAGAAGAGCAACACAAGCTATAGAAATGCTCGGGAAAACTTCAATCTGCATGACCATGCAATAAGAGTAAACCGGTGAGAATAGCTCGAGGCATCAGAGCAAAGAGGATGCGCGCTTGTGCGCATGTGAAACAACAACGTCTGCAAGAAGGGAGTTAGACCCAAAAAGCAAACAAAAGGATGTACACGTGGGTGTACAAACACAAAGCACCTGCAAGAAGGGAGTTAGACCCAAAAAACAAGTATAGAAATGCACACGTGGGTGTACAAATGCAAAACACCTGCAAGAAGGGAGTTAGACCCAAAAAACAAGTATAGAAATGCACCGGAATACTCCAAGTGGCATGAGTGAAACATACTTTTAATCATGTTATTAAAAATGAATTAAAAAATATTAAAAAAAAAGTCAAAAAATGTCAAAAAGGTTCTAATATCCTAAAATGTCAGAATATATTTTTTTATGTATTTTTTACATGTCAAAACAATCGAAATCGAAATCAAAATCGATTAGGTGTTAGTATTATGTACATGGAAACAGGGGGGGTGCAAAGCAGAATTCCTAAATTGAACTAAATCTGTGTTAAATTGCCACGCTGGGCCTAAAACAGGGAGGTATGGTAAGGAATTTCGCTGAGCCCAACTTCTAAGTCGAGTTTGGTTTTATAAGTCAAATCTGTTTTTGTCAAAACATCATTTTATTATTATTTATATTTTGATTTTTATAATTATATGCCACATTTATTTTTCCACGATATTTTTCTTTGTCACGTTATATCTATGTATGCTAGCACAATGTCAATTGGTCAAGTTAACCGTCAGATTTTTAGTTTTGATTTTTATTAAATTAAAAGAAAAATGACACGTGTTGGATCTCGATAGGCTTGTATGGGAAAAATCATGAACCAACAAGGAGAGGCCACACCGAGACACGAGATAAGTCTCGAGCCGGGCGAGGCGTTTCGGTCATCCTCTCCGGCGTGGTGGCGGAAAAAACAAATCTCGGAGCGAAATAAACCGGTGCCATCTAACTCGGTTTTCAAGGTGATTCTGAATCCGATCTCGATTTTCCTAAAGCTACTCAAACCTCATGAAATCGAACATAAAATCGAATCAGAAGTTCGAAAATCCTGAGCTCGACATTTACGGATGTGTCGCTTAGGTTCTGCGCATTTAAACTAGTTCCAAAGCAAATGATTAAAGCTAGTAATCGGAAACTTACTTGTGGCGAGTACGATGTCTTGGAAAACTTGGAAAACTTCAATGCCTTATGCTATAGCTTGGATGATGACGGCGAATCGACTAGCTCGCGTTCGTTGAAGATTCTTGAAACCGTTGACAAAGAAGAAGCGATTCGATGTTCTTAGGATCGCGGAGAAAAGACCTCGGCGTTACACTTAAACCTTGAAGAAAAGTTCAATCGGGCGGATCAGTGGCGGCTTCAACGGATGACGACATAGGGACGAAGTGCTCTGTTCGAGAGATAAAGAAGAAGAATTGGCGAAGCTTTCAAGAACCTCTCTCCATGCCGAGATCGGAGTTTGTTACGGCATAATCATGACGGAGGGAATCCTATTATGATTGTTAGAGAATGCGCAAAGTTGGTGGTGATGAGAGAAGAATGAAGCTCCGTTACATTACGGCTACGAGTTTGTTCGACATTGAAGTGAAAAAGAAAACCGATTCGGTGATGGTATGGTTATTCTGATGGCGAGTGATGAAAAAAATGATGGAGAAAAGCGGGTTAGAGATGAAGGAGTGATGGAAGCGGTGAATGGTGGAGAAAGAAGATGAGGTTTTCGTTGGTTTTACATTACGGTGAGATAATGGAGGTTGTGATAATTATGGTGATGGTATCGGTAGCGAGAAAGATGAGTTACATTCTTGTTAGTTTTTTAGTTTGTTAGTTATGTATGAAAATGATAGGCGGTTCAGAAAATTTCCATGAAGGTGAGGTGGATCAAGAAGAGAATGAGATGGTGGCGATGTCTTTGTTAGAGTGAAGGAGAAAAGGAAAATTGGAGAGAATGATGAGGGTGAGTATTACATTCAAAAGAAAAATGGTGTTGTTACAATGATAATTAAGAGGTGGAGGTGGTATATGGAGAAAGTTATTCTTGTTAGTTTTGTAAAGTGAGAAGAAAAGTTTTGTTGCATTTTTTTGTTACATGCCGGCATGGATCGGGTGAGAGATGTGTGTACCAAAAATGGAATCAGAGTGAGGTGGTATTATGGCGGAGGGAGGTGTTACGCTTTACATTATAATGCTTGCATAAAAAAGATACATTGCAAATTATGAAAAAGACATGAACAAAATCTCATACATGCTTATCTCCGTCCATTCCTTTTGCACTCGATAAATCGAAATGTAAAGCCTTTTCGAAATAAGTACAAAGATCAAAGTTGGAGAATAAACTTCATGAACAATTTTCGTGTTCGAAATTTTCGATTCGAAGCACAGTAGCTCGCTTAAAATCGGCTCGAAGTTTAGAAATCATATTTGTCAAAATAAGCGGCGATAACGGCAAAAGTTTACGAATGTTTTCTTCACGACTTTAAGGTCTTATAGCTCTCTCGATACTTGGTCAAATAAACAAACTCGGGGTCATTGGAAAGAAACGCAGCGGAAGAACAACTTTGATGTTGAGCTCGATGAAAAATTGATCCTGAAGCTCGCCGTAATTAGCTTGAAGTCATCCGACACAAGGCGTGCATGTTTGAAATTTTCCTAAGTGTCAAGTTTAACACATCAATCCATGTACCTCACTTTAAGATTCTATAACTTTTCAGATACTCGACCAAATGACGTGAATTTGGTACCGTTGGAAAGCTCGCGTGTGATACGACAATTCTTTAGTTCGACAAAAATCCGAACAAAGCCTTTATCACCGAATAAAAAGTGTTTGAAATTTGTCCCGTGAGTGTTCGATGAAATGCTTGGCTGGCTGGGCCAGTCTGGTGCATGTCTTGCAATTTTTCAACTTCAAGTCACTACTTATGGCGCTTCGTATCTCCTCAATGTCAAAGCGAAAAAGTTTCTAAGCGGAACTTGTAGAATATCGGACAAACTTCCTCTTTCGTGTTCGGAGTTTTCCGTGCGGCGATTGAATCGGCGGAAAACAGCCAAAAAGCTTCGATGAAATCGTCCTGACTTGGCAAGAAAAGTGTATCTTTGTCTTGCATTTTAACAACCATTTGTCACTTACGATTGCTCCGTATCTCCCACTACGGCGTCCAAGCGGAAAAGTTTCTAAGCGGAACTTGTAGATGGAATTACGAACTCAAGCTTTCGTGTTCGAATTTCTTCGATGCGGCGACGAATCATTGAAAACAGCCGAACATGTGCACAAAAATACTCGAATTTAACAAACATAATGAGTTCTTATTTTCGAGCTTTATAACATCCGACCCGAGTCCCGAATGAATTCGACTTCTTCAGCAAAGTTTTAGATTGCCTTGAAATGAACAACTGCGGTTGAGCATTTTCGATTCGAGCCATGAACTATGATAAAATCGACCACGAAGCATCGGCAAAAGCATCGAAACAAACACTTCAAAATATTTCTAAGTGTTGAAATTTTGAGAAATGATAAGCTGTAACCGAGCTCCGTAATTTTTTATCTGTTTCCCGAATGGATTCGATTTCTTCACAAAGTTGTAGATGCCATTAAATGAACAACTTTGATGTTGAACTTAATTCGAATCGGCGCCTCGAAACACGTGTAAATTGCCTCGAAGTCAAGCGCTTGAACATGTTAAAACACTCAAAATTTTACTAAGTGTAAAACTTCAAAAGTTGTGAACTTCAAACTTGAACTTTATAACTCAAAATCCGAGCATTTACGAAAAATCTTCACGGGACAAATTCGAGATATGAAATGCGCTCTTTCCAACGACTATCGATTCGCAAACTTGACCACAGACGGGTAAGATCACGGATGCACATGGCTCTGTGAACACAAAGTACCTTAAACTTAGAAAAATTTCTAAGTCCAAAATTACTTAAAATGCAAGAAACCTCGTTTCACCCGATTCTTCGATTTTCTCGACAAATGATCGCATTTTCTCAAATGTCGACTTTTGACCGTAATTTTGATCAAAACTCCACTCATCAAACTTTGACTTTTGTTGACTTTACGATATCTGCTCAAATATCATTTTATCATTGGTTCTTGATTTTCGATAAATCGCGTGATCGATAAGCCAAATACCAATGCTTCACAACTCACGGAAGGCCATAGAATCGATTCGGGTTCAAATATCCAACCACAACCTGTAACTTGAAATTGTAATCGGCATCCACGATGGGCGATCGGTACCAAAACTTGCAAGATAATAATCGGAAGCTTACGGACACGCTTGCGTATTGAAATGGCGGTTGTGGAACCTCAAATATTCAACTTGTGAGAAATAAACCTCTTCTTGATTATACAGATTCATACGATTGGAAAATCTCGAACCCATGATCAATGCATGAATGATATGTATCGATGCACCTATTAATTAAGTGTTAGCCAATTATTTATAAAAAAAAATGAAGAGGGTAAATTTTGGGGTACAACACATACACGATCATCCATGAAGTACATGAAGGATCCTTTGGAACTCATTCAAATGGGCATGCAATGACCAGAAAAATCTTAAGAGCAGGATACTATTGGATAACGATGGAATCTGATTGCTGTAAACATGTCAAGAGATGTCACAAGTGTCAGATCTACGCAGATAAGATCCATGTGCCTCCGACTCCACTCAACGTTCTCTCCTCTCCGTGGCCTTTCTCCATGTGGGGCATCGACATGATAGGGATGATTGAACCAAAAGCGTCCAACGGACATCGCTTCATTCTAGTGGCTATTGATTACTTCACCAAATGGGTCGAAGCAGCATCTTACGCCAACGTCACAAGACAAGTGGTTGTGAGGTTCATCAAGAACAACCTCATTTGCCGATATGGAGTTCCAAGTAAGATCATTACAGATAATGGATCAAACTTGAACAACAAAATGATGAAAGAACTGTGTGAGGAATTCAAGATCGAGCATCATAACTCATCTCCTTACCGGCCAAAGATGAACGGCGTTGTTGAAGCTGCCAAGAAGAACATAAAAAAGATTGTCCAGAAAATGGTCATCACTTTCAAAGATTGGCACGAATCG
Source organism: Vicia sativa (assembly GCA_021764765.1). Lineage (NCBI taxonomy): Eukaryota > Viridiplantae > Streptophyta > Magnoliopsida > Fabales > Fabaceae > Vicia > Vicia sativa. Next base: position 298,844,501 of record CM038792.1, on the reverse strand, counting down.
CCATTTGCTCGCATGGTATCGTGCTTGATGCGCACTTCAACAGGGCAACTCCTTTTCTCTAGTATACGGCATGGGCGGTGCTCCCGTAGAAGTTGAGATCCCATCAATGAGTTCTCATGGAAACTAAACTATCGAGGCGAATGGTGTCAAGCGGATCGATCAATGAACTTAATCGAAGAAAGCGCTGACCGCTACGTGTTATGGACAACTATATCAAAGAAGGATGAAAGAAAGCTTTTGACAAAAGGTCCGACCTCGTGAATTCGAGAAGCGACCTCGTGCTTAAAAGATTACATCTTTTCAACGATTCTAGGGCAAATGGACTCCTAATTACGAAGGCCTATACATCGTCAAAAAGCTTCTCTGGCGGTGCTATGACTCTCAACCGAGGACGGTGATGAACTCCGCATCCTGTGAATCTTGATGCGATCAAGAAATACTTTTCTAAAAACAAAAGAACAACTCGATAAGTCGAAAACTCGAAAAGGCGACTTAGGCAAGAAGCGTCTCGATGGATGAAAACCTAAAAAGGCGGTCGGGCAAAATTAGAGACAATAAGCGAAATTATCGATAGATTGAAAACACGAAAAGGCAATCTAGGCAAAAATAAGGATACAAAATTGACAAAGTAGCGCAATCGGTCCGTGCCGTCAATCGAAGAATCTTCCATCAACGGATCTTCAATCAACTCTTACGAAGCAACAAGCACGGTTGGAATTCAAAGTTGTTAGGGATAATAGCGGTTATTTGCTTTCAATGTAGCCTTTTCCCAATAAATTATCATTTCCACTCTTGTAAATAGCTCATGGAATCACGCCTTTGGTGATTACCATTCTATCAATAAATTTGAGCCTTGTGCCTTTTGTTTGCAATTCTTGCTTTATTCTGTTTTGCAAAATAACGCTTTTTATTATGAAAATCACTTTTGAAAAAAAAAAGTTTTAAATGAATTTTACTTCAAAATTTTGAAATAAAGCGAAATGTTCCTTTGAACTATGAACACGAAGAAACTTCAGGTTTTCTCCATAAGTGTTTCGATCTCGAAAAATAGAACAAGCACTACGGAAGTTTTCTTCTCCTCAGAGATTATCAAAGGGCGGTATTCTTATCCAAAAGAATTTCCAACAAAGTTGCCAATGAAATGCCTTTTTCGAGAAAGTTTAAAGCATGCAACTCAAATTCATCATCGGTGAACATCTACACCATTCTTTGATTTTGCTAAGTATTTGTTTGAGCGTGGCGTGGTCCTTTTCCCAAATACCTCTTTTGTTGTCTTGTCAAGTATTGTCGGCATGCATATGACATTCATAACATTCATCATTCATACATAATAGCATCATTAATGCATTCTGCATTTCTCAACGTTTGTTTTCATATCCTTTGGTTTGGATTGAATTTACTCATGTGAGTATGTCATATCTCCGTGGATTATCCCAGCGATACATCTTTTCTCTATCCTAATCCCTAGTGAGATCATTCTTTATCGGAACAAAGTCTTGATTGACCGTTTCTTTCGATTCATTCACGGATAGAATCTCGTCTCTAACCAACAAAACAATAAGCAATAGTCTCGTCATCCGAGCTGCTTATTTCCTTTTCATCTTTAAACTTGTCATAAAAGATTGTTCTTCTCAACAAATTCAAATCATGACAGTTCAAAAATTTCCATAGTTGTCTTTCTGTCTAAAAGAAAACATGTGTCTTTCAATCAAAATGCCGCATTTTCTCAAGAGATCCTCGGCAAGATTGCATCCGTGAAAATAAGAACTCATTTGAGATCTGTTTTCATCATTAAATCTATTCACAAGGCTGAATACTCGATAATATATCTCGAGATTTACCTTGTTATAGTTATCACTTTCTGATAATTGGTAATATCTTCAAAACTCATTTGAGATCTGTTTTCATCATTTGTTTGTTATTCACGGTGAATACTCAAAAAAATTTCAAATATTTACCTTGTTATAGTTATCACTTTGCCGATAATTGGTAATATCTTCAGAACTCATTACCATAAACTATCACAAGGCTGATAATTGGTAATATCATCTTCATTTACCTTAAACATTGTCACAAGGCTGACAAAAGGTAATCTCTTTGTTTCCCAAAGCGAAACAAATATTCACATGTTTTGTGAATCTCTTTTTTCCCTAGCGAGACATATTGCATGTTTCCCAACAAACAGGATCCTCTTTTTCTTAAACAGATCGAGTCATCCTCACAAATTTTTCACCATGTCATTTCTTTGATATCATCTGGGTGAAACCTTTTACAATCATTTTGCATCATCCGCATTTTTTGGTATCTTAGGTCCAAAATTTGCGTATTCTGATATTTAAGTCTCTTCACACCTATCAAAATGAAGATATTCATCTTCATATCTCAGGTTAAAGAAACTTAAATAGGGCATCTGTCATACCCAATTTTTGACCTAATATACCACCTTACATTTGCATCATTGCATCACTAACGATTCGAGCAATTAATCGGTGTAGCTTCTACGAGGTCAAAATTAGGGTTTCATCAATTTTTCATCTAATTCAAGAGGTGAGCAATTAGGGTTTGAGTTTCCCTCACCTCATTTGATCTATCTTTATCAAATCATCAACCTCGATCTTGGATATCCAACTTTTCTCATTGATCTATCAAGGATCGACCAATTAGGGTTTTGGTCGGGATGAGTAATCTCGATTTTCGATCAATGGATGACTTTTTGATTGGAGATTGATCTTCATATCTTAGATACAATATGTTGACCTAATTTACGGATTCAAAACATCACGAGTCCACGAGTTCATCGGTCGATTTACGAAACATCGATGAAATTTCATACTGCGAGAAAAGTCAAACTTTGACTTTTGGTCAACTTTTCAAAACAAAACTTTTCCATCATCAAAATACTTCAAATGATCCATCATGATCATAAAAAATCAAGAAATTTGGAAAAGTCAACAAAAAGTCAAAATTTTCAACACTTAGAAAAGTTTCAAGTGTTAAAATTTTGTACTTTTTCAAACTTCATGGCATTTTTCACATAGTTCCACTTTGAATTGAAAAAATCAAAACATGAAAGTTGTAGCCCTTGAAACAAGCTTTCCAAAATTTCCAAGAACTCTCAAATCCACGAGTCTAGCCATACTTTTGAATTTGAAACTTAGAGCTCAAAATACATAATTTTCAAGTACAAACTTTGAAATTATAGGTCATTTTGAGTTTCTTTCTTTCTAGAAGCATGCCACCTTGCCAATTGAGGATTAGAGCTGATAAATATCAAGGGGAGAGTAATTGTAAAGAGATAGGATCAAGGTAAGAACTAACCATGGTTAAAAGGAAGTTTCCTTTTGCATTTAATGCAAAAATGACTTCCTTGCCCTCTAAGGCAAGTTGAAATTACCAAGGCCAAACTTTCTCACTTATTTTTCAGAACTCATGGCCTATAAATAGAGGTCTTATTTTCAATTTCAAACCACACCAAAGCCATGCAAGTACATGCTTTCATTCTTCTTTCTTAAAATTCAAGAATCATAGTTCAAATTGAGAAAACTTGCATTTTTGAAAACTTGTGAAAAACTTTAAGTAATTTGGTGTCTAACATGTTCTAATACCAATATGAAACTTGTTTGAAACATAAAATCAACACTAACCAAGCTGAAAAACAGATTTTGCATTCTATGTACATAAGCTTGCCAAAACTGCCTTAGAATTCGAATCCATAGTTTGTCTCGAGCAACTTGAGTTTTGATCATCCAAACATCATCAACATACATCATAGACATGATGCAGACCATTAACAATAATCTGTAACACTTCTAATCCAGAATTCAAAGTTTCTCCTTGAGCTTGTGCAGGTTGACTTGGTCAGAGCAATCCAAGCAAACTCATGATGTGCAGACCATCCTCACACCTTCCATAAAGGCCGTTGGTGCTCAAGCAATCACAAAAATTCAACTGGAAACGCTCAAACACTGAATTCGATTCCAGCTTCAACAGGTAAGAAACTCAAACTCGAACTCTATGATTCTTTGATTCAAATAAAAAAAACTCTTGGCCATTTGTTTTCTGCACTATCCACGATCATTAACCCTCAGTCAATTGAACAATTCATCAACCATACATGATTTCAATTAGATTTTTCAGTTTTAGGGTTCTTCGTGTTCTTCAGAAATTCAATCATGTTAAACCAAAAATAAATGAAATTAACCACTGCCATCGTGTTCCTTGTTAAATTTCGGTCAAGTTTGATGTTTACATCATGTTTTTTCATTGAGAAACAAGAAATCTATGGATTGAAGGATCGGGGAAGAAGAACAAGGCTTGCGCGCGTTTTTTTTGAATTCAAAATATCGTTTAAAATATATTTAACTGGTTTAAACACAATACACGGATGTATTGCCGCCCCAGCGGTTGCCAGCTCACTCTTAAGTCATTATACCATGCCTTGCCTAACGGGTCCGGGTTCAGCCTTGGGACCATTTTTTACAAACTTTTGTAATTTTTCATACTTTTGCAAAACTTTGACTTTTCAAAACCCAATCAAAACTCCTCATTTTGAGGTGATTTTTGTACACTTGTCAATTAATGTATCTATTTTATGATAGTGCAAAATTTTCAGAAAAACTTTCATCCGACTATATTTTGATCGAGCAAAAGTACTTTTGAGTACTTTTCAAAGCACCTTTAAAGGTAAATTTTCAAACTTTCGAAGCCGATTCTTTTCAAAACTTTTCACAAATAAACTTCACATTTCAAAAACATTTTCAAATAACATTCTTCAAAACTTTTCATCAAACTTGCATCTTTTTCCATGATCGATCCGATTAAACGATAAAACCGAATTCGTTTTCTCTCGTTTTTCTTAACCGATCATGGGCCTCCCTTACGGTGTAAGTCCCAACATTCTTTATGTACATACATATTTTCCTTGTACATATCAAATTCTTTTCATATACATACAAAATTTTACATAAATAATCTGAGATACCTCTGTAAATACTCAAACAGATAAACTTGATCGTTTGTTTCAAATACGTATATACATTGAATACCATTGGTATTAAAGGAGCATTATTCCACAATGACGCTTTTAAACCAATGGGCCACCCTTATGGTGTAAGTCCCAACCCTCCTATGTACATTCACATCCTCCTGTACATAAATACTCGTTCGTGTACATATTTACTTCCTTGTACACATTCAAACTTGTAAATAATCAAGTTGCGCTCGTTTTAAACGTTTGTTTCACATACACTTGTTTACATTTCCTTCATAAACTCTTGTAAATAAACTTTACATGCATCTGTTTATATTTCCTTCATAAACTCCTGTGGATACATATCACACACACACACACTTGTTTATATAACTGTCTAGTTATAACATAACAACTAGTCTAACCAATAGGTTCCCCACAGTTTAGCCTCCTCTTGGGCTTTATGCAAGACAACTCATCCCCACAGAGTTAGCCTCCTCTTGGGCTTTGTACAAGGTAACTCATTCATCTGAGTTTAGCCTCCTCTTAGGCTTCATATAAGACAACACTCCCCTGTTGAGTCAGCCTCCTCTTGGGCTTCGTTCAAAAGAACTCCTCATTGAGTTTAGCCTTCTCTTGGGCATCATACAAAGAAAGAGACCAGGAAATCTCTTAACAGCCTCCTATTGGGCTTCCAATACAAAGAATCACCCGCGCTAGGATAGAACCCAGAGAGTATAATTTCCCGGTGAAATTGCTCTTAATTCTAAAAGGATGGTTTCCCGGTGAAATCCCTTTTAAATCCAAAGCTAGCCATACCATATAGCTTCCTCTTGAGCTTCATACAAGGACCCTCGATGACCCTCGATGACCCTCGGAATGTCTCCTCTTGGGCTTACAATACAAGGACCCATGGGCTTCTTAAAAGCATCCCTTAATCCAATCAATTTCTCCTAGAGATTTAGACGTTTATCATCTCTATGGAAGAAGTATCTCATCTATCACATCACATACAATCAAAAACTTTTTCAAACTCTTTTCAAACAAAAACATCTCTTAATCTTAAGTGGTAACGCTTGTACACTCAAGCAAAACACCCAATGCTTACAGTTAAAAGATTCACTTTTTTTCAAACATCTTTCTTAAACATGTAAGTGGTAACGCTTGTACACTCAAGCAAAACACCGATAACTTGCGATGAAAGATTCAATCATTCAAACTTTTCAAAAATGTATGTGATGAAATAGATTAGATACATTTTTTCATTAAGATGACATTCGTCTTTGTCTCTTATTAACATCCCGTTGCTTCCACTAGCATAAGTGGGAACTACGATTGCTCTGACTTTCTCAACATCCTTTTGAGAATACGTGAGCCTGAGGTTTCATCCTTGCCGAGCAAATTTCTTTCTCCCTCAAACCAAACAAACCATAGATCCCTTTAGATCCGAGCTACAAATGCTCTGATTCCCACTAAGGGATATGTATGCAGAAGATCCAAAGATCTTAGCGAGCACAATAATAACAAACACTAGGATCCCACATAATCTATCCTTCTTGAAACCCCAAAGGAGAAACTTTCCCAATCATAGAAATAGCAATTAAAACACACAAACATATCAAACGTATTCATATATAAAGCTATAGATAACTATATATATTTAGGGTGTTCCATCTATTCCCTTTATATAACAAACCCCACCGAATACTCCCCGATGCGTTGCGTCTAGTTTGCGCTAGTCGTTCGCACATCAAAATCAATTGAGGGTATTAACAACTTTCCCTTTTTCATAATCATTAAATCATCTTTTCTTGTGTTGAAAATAATAAAGCTTGATGCTCATCTTTATAAACAAATCAAAAGAGTAAATCGTTTCGAGCGGAGAATCGATTACGATTCAATTCTCTGTACGACACTTTAACGTGAACGATTACTAATGTCCTCAAGGTATAAATTCCTATATTACCTATTATTGTATCATGCCTACCACTAAGTATTTCATAACTTCAATTGATCCATTCTAATTACTATCTCCTATATTCATTCTGCAAATAATTTCTACTAACGGTTCTCAATATTAGCGATGCTATATACGCTAAATATGCTAACTTACGTAATTTAAATTCTTACTAACTATTAGATCCTTTTGCTAATTGATTCCTATCATATATTAGGATTAATTCTTATAATTATTAAAAATACATATACTACTTACTTTTCACTATATTTCAAAAGCATCTGATATGATTTCAATTATGACTAATAGCATTTGTCATAAGATCACCTAGTATTATATGTATATTACTCATGGTTTTCTACTGTACTAAATATATGGAACTTATCAATTCATTGTATGGAAAACATTTATATGACCTTATGTATAAAAATAATTTTAATACAGGAGAAATAATAGTTAGGTATCACTCTCCCTTGCCTTGCACATGCCATTCGGCTGGGATTTCCTCACCATTACCCTTATCATCGTACAATCATAAATTTCATGACCGCGACATATTTTCATACACAACAACGACAACCTGATATACCCCAAAATTTTCCCTCCTACTTCTCAAGACAATCCTGACTCCATACTCGAAGTTTCACAAGGGTTGACGAGACAAACCTCTCCTAAGCAATCAATCCAAACTAGGGTTTTGCTCTTCTCAAGTCAAGATGGACTTCCAAGAATTCAAGTGGTCATCATACCTCATTATATGCATCAAGGGATCACCATATCATGTTTCAAGCCTTACAAGTCAAAATTGCTCATCCAATTGCTTAGATGGTTGAAAATCAGCTATATTGGACAAAAAGTCAATTGTGGTCAACATGCAGTCAAACTTCATAATTTTTGGTCAACACCAATATTTTGAAGTAATATTCATAATTTGGTCAAGGGTTGATCATGATTCATCAAGAAAAGTCAAGATTTGATCAAAGGTCAAAGTTTCCAAATTAGGGTTTTCGGACAAAGTCAACGAACTTTAACTAGGCATAACTTTCACATGCTTTAACGAAATTTTTCCACAAAATCTCATCTTAAAGAGAATTCAATTCTCTACAACTTCATGTCTCTAAGCTTGGGCTAGAAATGATTCATTTGGAAGTTATGGATCAAAACATTCTGAGTCCTTTTAAAAGTCAACAAAAGTCATCTTTTGCAATGAATTGTTCGTGAGCATGGAAACTTCAATGAGGATGAAACCCAAAGGGATGTTTAGAATACATCTTGAGCTTTCTAAAAGTCAAAGAACACCCAAAATGTTAAAATTGAGCAAGATACAAGTTGTGTAAGTTGAGCATTTTTGGGGAGGTGCATAAAGGAAAATACTTGACAAATGCAAATATTTTTCAAATTGGCTTATAATTTTATGATTCAAGCGGATCTTAACATTATCAAGAGCCTCTAAGTCCCTTACGACCTCCTTCCATTTATTTTATTTATTTTTGAATTAAATCATTAAAATTCAATTTTAATTAAAATAAAATGTTAAGACAAGGTACAAGGCGTGTAGGCTTGATGCCGGTTTCTTGAGGTCCAAGGAAGGTTGTGCAAGCTGTCAAAAACGCATGGATGTGTTTAATACAAGATTGAGCCAAATTTGGAAGATTTTGATAAGATTTTTCAATCAAATATTCTCCATTGAAAGAATATATTTTCTCTTAAAGTCTTGACCTATTTCCACTCCTCTATATATACTTAACACAACCACAAGCCAAGGGAACAGATTTCTAGCCTCAGACAGGAACCCTAAAATTCTCAAAATTCCAAGAAGTTGGCAAATTCATATTCTACTTTCCAGCCACTTTCATGTCACTTTCGAGCACTCCATCGTGCTCACAGGGTGGTTGAGTAAGTAGGCATCATTATACATGACCATAACACGTTGAAACATGCCATACATACATCTCCGATTGCATTTCTTTTATGAATTCGTATTTTATTTTGAGCGTGATTTGCTTGCAACTAACGATTCTAATGTGTTTTGGCATGTTATACGGAGATCTGGCGATCGTTTGAAGCTTTTCATGGCTTAATCATTAGTTGCCATTGTTAGGGCACTGCGGAGAAGCTTCATATCCATAGTTCTAGGCCATTTCGAACAAACTAACGTCACCAATCGATTCGTAGCCCTTGAATTAGAAGAATAGGGTACCCTTGTTGCATTCATAGTTTATTTTGCGGGTTGATGGTTCGGGACGGTCGGAAAAGACAACGGAAGTCACCTCTGGTGCCTTTGACTTTGGGTCGACCGGTGAGGAAAAGAAGAACCACCGTATGTTAATCCATGTAATATAATTGATGGATGTATCACCGCATCGGTTCACCTTATGCGCACTAAGTCATTCCCTTATAAAGGCATGGGTTTGAACCACCGCCTTTTCCCTAATATTTTTCGATTTTCGGGTTTGTCTCCGAGCTCCGACACGGACCCTCAACACTATCTCCGAAGCTCTTGGATTCCCTCATATCACCTCCGAGCTCCGACACGGATGCCCTCAAAAGTATCACCTCCGAGGCTCTACCTTGGATGCCCTCGAAGAATCACCTCCGAGCTCCGGCTTAGGATGCCCGAGTGCCACCCACGGAAGGAACAACTTTCGTGCCGGCCTCGGAAGCTACGAAAAAAGGTTTACATCAAAGCTTCGGAGAGGTTCCCTTGAAGCTTTGTGAAACCTTTTTTTGCGATTATTTTTATTTTCTATTTTTTAATTATTTCAATTAATTAATTAATTAGTAATTAGGTTAAACAATTATCTTAATTAGGATTAATTTCACAATTAATTTTCTTTTTTCTATTTTTTCTTAATTAAATTAATTTAATTAGTTTAATTTAGGTTAATCATTTAATTTAAATTAAATTTCTTTTACTAATTAAAATCAATTAGAATTAGGGTTTCCGATTCACCCGATTTTCACTTAGTAATTAGGTTAACTGAAATCAAATTTTTTTTACTAACCTAAAACTTTTTACTAACTATTCTTCAAGCCTCTCCCAATTCTATTTTTCGTTCGATTATCTACTTTCGCGCATATTATTGTAACTGCTTCCAGGATATATAATTTTTCGTGCGTGTTCCTTTTATCATTATGTATCTACTTATGGGATGTAATAGATAATTAGGACATTTAATTTCCGCACTCCTCAATTATGTAACTGCCCCAAATTCGTATAATAGCGTAGTACATTTACTTTTCGCACTTTACATTTCCGCAATTTGTTTTCCGCACCTATTAACTGCTAGTAACTAGGCGTGTATGACAAGATAAAAATAAACTTAGATCGCCCTAATTCAAGATAAAATATCTGAATACAACACACTTTCTTCACACATGCATCCACCTTAGGGTATCCTCTCTTGTTGCCTTTCGAATAATGGTCATGTCACTCGAACGTAGGGATATCTTAGCTAAGACGCTTATAAATATATCATCATAGTCCCTTCGAATTAAAGATCATAGTCCCTCGATGATCCTCAATGTTGCCTACGAATATATGATCTAGTCCCTCAGTTGTTGCCAACGAAAAATGATGATCGTCCCTACGAATATGCTAAGATATCATTACCAGTTGCCTTCTATGACCATCCGATGTCCCTCAAATTTCCTTTACATCCAACGAATATGGTCACCACCAACTAATGGTATGGATAGCCTTATTCTAAAGGAAAGCAAAATAACAGCTTGACCGTTACGAGTAGGTAATAAGTCTCTTTGCTTGCTCAAAATACTTTTCACCCTCACACTTTCAAAACTTTTCAAAATACTTTGTATACATTCGGTGTGAATCATTCTGAGTCCTTTTCCAAAACAAAACATTTCCAAACACTTAGTATACATTTCAGGTGAATCATTACGTAGTCAAAGCAAAATGCCTTTTCAAAAATCTTTTCATACACACACAAAAGCAATTAAAGTGAGCTAAGCAATTAAGAGCCCGTAGATAACTACGGATGGAAAGGGTGTTAATACCTTCCCTTTTCATAACCACCTCCCTTACTCAGAATCTAACGAAGGTCTTTTCGTGTTCTTTTCACCTTCCCTTAATTGGATAAAAGAAAAGTCGGTGGTGACTCTTGATATCCACAACATTTGCGACCAAACGCAAAACAAACAAGTCAGTTCTCCCACCGTATTACATAACCCATTAGACCAATATTTGCAACAAAAGCCAACACAACAACAACCGTTAAAATCAATCGATTTACTAAACCAACACATCATAGGAAACAATAATTCATTCATGGAAAATTCATACGACCCAAAATCCCACATATCAATCATCATACAATTGATTATATAAGTCGAACCACACCCCTACCTTGGATTGGCGGTCTCTCTAATTTCCGTTCGAATTCCGGCTTGGTTTTCCGGTCTGCAAATTTCTTCCTGACGGATAATTCCCCAACCTTGCACTCCTTCCTCTTTTCCTCACGTACAACATTCTCTTCTTCTAAACAAAACCAATTTTTCTTATTCCACTTAATTTATAATAATACTCAATATTAATAATAATAATAATAATAATAATAATACTATTATTCTCAATATTATTTTGGGTTCAATACTACACGCTTTAATACTACTTCTAACACAAAATAGATCCATAAATAACTTATTAATCTATACTTATTTCTAATATTATTTCCAATAATATTCTACAACTAAAACTAATTCATCACTAAATTAATTCCAACTTCCCATAATCCACTTAATCAATTTGGCTATAATTTAATTAAATAATTAATTAAATTTTAGATTAACTTTCTCCACTTAGAATATTTTAGTCCTCGAATATTTACCGACACAACCATTCTAACACTACATTTACATCTATTACTTCAATCCAACAACTCAATCACGACTTAAATCCAATACTTATACTTCAATCTCCCAATTACCCTCGCAACATAATCGTTACTATTCTCCAACCATTCTTTTCCAAGGCATTCCAACTTGTTAAACAACCAAAATCTTAAATCGTATTACCTTGATTAGAAACAACAAAGCTCAACAATACTTACCTGTAGCCTCTGAGCATACAAAACTAACATCTCACGACCGAACACATCAGAAGTGAAGCTTCTCCCCACTTAGCTTCAACTAACTCAACAACAATCGAAACCAACAAGTACCGCGGTGTTCCACACACTTCGCGTACAAAATAAACAACAATAGACAACACTGGCTGGACAGACCGACCTGCTCTGATACCACTATTGTAACACCCCAAATCTACCCATCGAATATTATTCAAATCAGGGTATGGAAAAGATAATCAGACAAGGGATGTCACAATTTATTCGCAAAATAACATGCATTTAGTCACAACTATACATATACATAACACTTAGATCATTGATGAACTTATAACAACACTTTTCAGTTAATTCGGTTAATCAATCTAAACCGCAGAATCATAATTCTTCAATAATAACCATAATACATATTTTATTCAACCTCAAAATATTTCACAATATTATTAACATTATTTAACTTCACTTAGCATAATTATTCAACTAAACCAACTTGAGAATCAACATTATCAAGTATTCACATTAATCATAAACTTCAACAATTTAAGCAAGCGATAACAAATTAAGAAAACAATGTTCACCCCAGGTGTTACGTGTCGAGCAATTGACAGCGACTTGTATGCAACTAACTCTTCACACTTGGATACACACGTTACGGTATAAAGGCAATGGCGAACAAATAGGAAGGGTGAGATATCGAAAAATATAAGCAAAAGTGAAATTCACAGCGAGATCGTGATGTCACGAGAGAATGTTATGACACACTATCGACACTCTATTAACAATTCACACAATAAATTTAAGCAATAAAGAACACAATAAATTGTTTACCGTTCGGTGTCTAACTACACCTACATCAGGGGCTACCAAGCCGAGGGAGGAAATTCACTATTAGTAGAATTAATTAGGAATAAACCAACGGTTTATCTCCTTCACTTAAAACCTACCCAATGCAACTTCAATCTAAGTCCTACTTAGACCTAAGTTCCTACTCACTCCCCTCAATCACGGTGATATCAACCTATTGATTAATTGAATTGTGAAGACACACTTCAATAAACTATCTTGATTTTGCTTCAAGCTTTAATCAAGAGACAAACACTCGTGCTTCAAAGCTTTGGTGATAAACTACCCTACAAACAAATCCTAGTCCAAGGCCCTTATCAATTGATAATTGCTTGGCTCACAAGAGAAACTAGAATTACACAAATAACAACCTGCTAAATCTTCAATAAATTCGGGCGCACAGCGGTGTAAGGGTTCTATTCCTTTTATAGAAGCGATCCACGAAACTTGGTTTGGGCTTCCTTAAAGATAGCTAGGGTTCACTTAATTAATCCTAAAAACTTGGTCTTATCAACAACCAATTTAGGTTTAACTAAGATTAACCTAACAGCCACGTGAGCATACAATCTAATAACATACAAACATAATACAGCAACTCAACAAACTTCCTGAAAAATCTCAGGAAAAATAGATTACGAGCGAGAATGTCTGCCAGAATGTCATAACATACATTATGACATCGAACTATTCTGAAATTCCGGCACGACTTTTATCTTCCAGTTCTGAGTTGTACTTTAAACATCCTTGTCAAGTAGGATTTATCTTCAATCTCTGAATGTCATGACATTTATCAAGACATTGCCATAGCCTAGTTTTACCAAAAAGTAATGCCAACTTAAAACACTAACAAACTCCCCCTTTGGCACATTTTTGGCTAAAACTACTTAAATCATCAGTACCTATCTGTGAGAAGACAAACTAGTTCTAAGTTTAAAGAAACCAAAACCTAGAGAAGATAAATTCTACCCATACAAAATTCCCAATTTCCCACAATTGCCCACACAAAAAATTCCATACGGTTTCCCAAATTTCCCAATGCCACTGTCACACAGTAGTTCTCCCCCTTTTTAGCCACAATGGGGCCAAAGGAATCAATACAGGTGCCCCAAACTTTCAATATATAATTAAGTACCAGCATTGTTAAATGTTTACAATTCTGTCAACAAACATTACAATCATCCAAACTCAAAAACAGGGAAATGCAGAATAAGGAACAAGAAACAAGAGACAACAAAACAAAAGCACCAAAGCACAGGATTGCAACTTAAGTTTTTTCCTCTCCAGAAGAAGCACTGTGGAAAGAAGCATCTTCAGAACCTTCTTCAGCAGCAGTTGCTTGATCAGCATCAGCATCTTCATCCATATTTGCAGCAGAATCATCACCAATAAGCCCTTCATCCTCAACCTTTGTGTCTTTCTCCTTTTCAAGTGTAGAGATCAGTTCTTCTAGACTTTGCTTTCTTGCTTCAAGCTCCTTACAAGTTGCTTTTAGCACAGCAATGACATTTGCCTTCTAAGAATTTTCTTTGACAGTTGATGTCTCAGCAGATGTCATGACAATATCTGGGACATGTTTGCCTTGAAAGAGCTTGTAATGAAAACCAAGAGCAGGGGCTCCTTTGCAGACTGCATCTCTTTCAGCTAGGATATCAGGAAATTGGTCAGTGATAATTCCACACAACAGGGAGGGAAAGGCTATTGGTCCTTTGATAGCATAGCTTTCGTGCCTTAAATATATAGGATCCATAGTCAAATTTGCTTTGAGTGCCTCTGCATATATGAATCTTCGATCCAACGAGATGGTTGATTTGTGATTGGTTGGAACAATTAGCGACACCTATCTTATGCGGGATGGCAAATTTGACACTCGACTTACTTCGAGAGTTTTCCTTGAGGCCATTGCCTCACTTGTTTAGCGATGATGGTTTGGCGAGATCTTGTTGTCGGTTTCCTCCGGCTACGGTTGAGCATCATCGGATCTCCTTAGGAATCGGTGATCACACTTGGAGAAAATCTTACTTTCCTCCCCTCACATATCTGATCTTGTAGTCGGTAGAGCTCCCATCGCCTGACCACTTGACGGGTTGCCTATAAACTCTTTTACCAAAACTTCATAAGTTTGAGAAACTCACAGCTGTTTTCATTAGGCCAGCCTCCTTAATCAAATCAACTATTTCCTTGCACTCAAGTGCACTTTTATTCAACTCTCTTTCTAGAGACACCCTCTTTAAGCAAACATACTTCCATCTTCCAGCATTCTCAGGATGATGGAATGAAATGTTATCAATGGCCACTTCAGGCACCTTGGGCAGTTTCCCAAGAGTTGGCTTCTTTCTTGGATGAATGTACGTGACATTCTCCTCGACATCAAAACCAGAGTCTTGATCTGACTCTGAAGGTTCAGGTTCCTTCCTCTTTTTCACAATTGGTGTTCTCTTTGGTCTAGAGCCACCACCAACAGTTTTAACTCTACATTTCTTTGTAGAGGGTCCAGCCTTGGGATTCTTCTCAGCCTTATACACATCTTCAACACCATTTTCTTTAACAGGGCTCTGTGAGGCGACTTTCCCTTCCTTCTCATCATCCTCTTTGCAATGCTTGGATTTACACTTGCAATGAGGTCATTGTCTGAGAACACTTCATCCAAATCAATGAGGAGGTTCGGTTAAATGTTCGAATCTTGAGCGGAGACTTTTCAAGATTATCACCGCTTGGTTTTAAGGTCTCTTCTAAGATACTATCGAAATGTATTGACGAGGGTTTTATCGAGCACACTTAGTGAGGATTCCTCAAGAATACCATCGAGATCACATCTTCATCAACGGGGGTTTCATTACAAGCATCATCAATACTCACTTGAGATCTTTAGCGAAGGATCAACGGCATTCTTGACGGAGAATCAACATGATCACCGGATGTCTTGACATTCTCGGTGACATCGGCTCAAGCTAAACTAGGGCTAGCGACTTTTGGTTTAGAGGACGGATACCCAGTGCAGTTGGTTTTCATTGAGGATTCTAGTGCACAGACCTAGACCCCTCTTTGTTTGCTATTTTTGGGGGTACAGAAGAGGATGGTAAAGAAGTCTTACCAGAAGGTGATGCTTGTGACCTTGAGCATTCCTTGTCTGGTTTCTTGACTTTCTCGGTCGGTAGCTATTGCAAGTGGAGTAATCCTCGAGATTCAACATGCATGGCTTGACATTGCCTAATCTCGACCATGGCGGAGATGAAGAACCGAATTCTTGAGATGATGGCGAAGATGAAGACATATTTTCTTTGAAGAGTTTTGAAGAAATGGGAGCGAGAATGGCGAGAGAGTTTGAAAGTTTCTTTTGGATGAAGAAAATATGATACTTTCAAATGAAGAAACTATTATATGAGAGTCTCTTCCTATTCTTGGACCTTTTAAAAATAAGATGAAAATAATTAAATGACCCTTATAAATAATTGAAGTAAAGGTCCCTTCCATTCCTTGTTGTAGGCCGATTAATTGCTACAACTCCTCATATTGACAAATCATAATTTGCCCTTAAAGTCTTAAACACTAGCCTCAAGAACTTTAGTAAAAATGTCACGTACAATGTCATGACATCTGTATGACATTGTACTCGATCAACATCTGCTTTATCCGGATCATCCGAGCAATTGCTACTAAGCGCTATGTATTCGACCTCAGCGATTATGCGGGAACACGGTTTTGCTTCTTCTTGAACCAAGAAACAAGATTGTTTCTCAGAAGAAACATCCTTCAAAGAGCTTTTACCAAGCTTTGATCAACCTTTTCTCCACATGTGTTCTTGGGCAACTTCAAATGTGTAGGAGCGAGAGTCCTTTTATGGTGGCATTCTTCATTTCAAACTTCTTGACTGTTCCTTGCACACTTGCTCTATGAAAAGTGTTGAGTCTTCCATCTGTGTGACTTGCGGTCAAGAAAACAAATCAACTCTCCCATGAGGCTCATTCCAGTTCAGCATGCATTTGGTTGGCAAAATGTCTCACCATTGTGTCGACATTCCTCCAAATACTATGTTATTAACATAAATTTGAGCCACCATAATCTTTCCTCCTTCATTCTTGACAAAGGGTTTTATCCAAGGCTCCTCTCCTATATCCTTTGTCGGTAAGGAGCTTGGTTGGCCTTTCATACGGATCTAGTAGCTTGCTTGACACTTTAGAAGTGGTCGGATGTCTAGACATTGAGTATGACATTACGGTTTCTGTCGATCTCATACTTACCATAGATTCTCCCTTCATCAATGTGAAGTCTTGGTATCCTTGACTCCCTCCATGGGCCAGTCCTTTTCATTCCTCGAGTTGTAAATGACCAAGTTCTTTGTGCCACAATTTACTTCCTCTTCATCTTTATGCATGAGAGCACACGAGAGGCAGTGGTGTTCTCAATTCCCACATGTAGCGGTTGTCCTTTGATCGACTCCTCTCATAATCACTTCTTGTTCATCATTGATTACAAGACATTCGGACTTAGTGAAGTTGTTGTGAATCCCATATCACATAGGCGACTTATGCTAATGAGATTAGCGGTCAAACCTTTACCGCAACACCCATTTAGGTTTGGAACTCCATACCGGTTTGAGTTTCCAACACCTTTGATTTCTCCTTTAGCTCCATCTCCAAAGGTAACAAAAGCGGTAGAATGAGGTTTGACATCATTAAGAAGATTTACGTCTCGGTCATATGCTTAGAACACCTTTGTCAAAGTACCAATCTACCTTGGCGGACACTCTAAAGAAGTGTGAGCTATCGATGCGTCTTCTTCTTCCACTGTTGAGTGTATGATACCTTGTTGGTCTTATGCTTCACATAAGGAACTTGATCAGGATATCCATGTAGTCTAAAACAAAAAGGTTTTATGTGACCAAACCTTCCACAATAATGACATCTCCATCTTTGAAACTTTTTGTTCATGTTTCTTTGATCTTGATGTTGAACCCAATGTTGTGACATCTGTTTTGACATTGGTTTATTAGGTTTGTTCTTCTTTTTGTTGTCAACAAATTTCTTAGCCTCCACATATCCTGAGGCAGACCTATTTCCTGTCTTGTGGTGTGACAACTGTTTTGACATTGGTTTCCCATGCCTCTTCTTCTTCATGTCACTAACAGGTTTCTTTTCAGCCACATATCCTAGACCATGCTTATTTCCTGCATTTTGTCCAAGCTGAAGGATTTCTTCCAACTTATCGATTACGGATGTCAACATTTTGACAGATTTAGACATCTGATCAAGTTTGGAGTTCAACATTATAATATCATTGTTGAGGTGATTTATAGTGACTGTGTTTTCCATCTTCTCAGCCTCCAACTTCATATTCTCAGCTTCCAACTTCATATTCTCAGCTTCCAACTTCTCAATCAGCTTTTTCTGTTTCTCATTTTGCTGACATACTTCACCACTTCTTACACACAGCTTCTTGTAGGTCTCAGCAAGCTCTTTAAATGTCACTTCCTCATCACTAGAGTCCATATCAGAAATGCACACTCCAGAGAGAGCAGTGACAAGTTTGGCTGCTTCTTCCTCAGATTCACTTCCTGAATCACCATCAGACCAAGTGATAGTCTTCCTTTTCCTTTGCTTCTTTAGAAAGGTGGGACATTCAGCTCTAATATGCCCATATCCTTCACAACCATGACACTGGATTTCTCTGCTTTGACTTTCTTTTTCCTCTGACTTGGATCTTCTGCTGGAGTCATAAGATCTGCCAATGTCAGATGAAATGTCCTTGACATTGGACCTTGACTTTGGATCAACCCTCTTGATGAGTCTGTTGAACTTCCTTCCAAGCATAGATGTAGCTTCAGATATCTTCTCTTCATCATCCACCTTGCATCCCTCTTCAGTATTGGACACAAGTGTTATGCTTTTGTTCTTCCTGTCAACAGTTTCACTGATTCCCATCTCAAAAGTCATAAGAGATCCAATAAGTTCTTCAACCTTCAAGGTGCTAATGTCCTGAGCCTCCTCTATTGCAGTCACTTTCATTGCAAATCTTTTAGGCAAGGATCTGAGAATCTTTCTCTGACTTTTCTTGACATCTTTTCACCAAGTGCTCACGAGGTGTTGGCAATCTCCAAGATATTCATGTGAAACTCATGAATAGTCTCATCTTCTTTCATCTTCAAATTCTCAAATTTGGTAGTGAGCATCTGAAGTCTTGACATCTTCACCTTGGATGTCCCTCATGAGTAGTTTTGAGAGTGTCCCAAACATCCTTGGCACTCACATTGATGAACTAGTCGAAGATATTTACATCAATAACATTGAATAAGGCATTCAATGCTTTAGAGTTCCCGATGCTAGCTCCTCTTCCTCTTTGCTCCATTCCTCCTCGGGTTTCAAGGGTAGTCCCATCTTTCTCAAGCTTGGTGAGATGTTTCCATCCTTTGTCGTGACTCTCCAAGCTTTAATATCCGATCTTAAAAAGCAACCATACGAGGCTTCCGGTAATCATAATTAGACCCATCCGAATAGGTGGTCTACCTCCAAATCCTCCTTCCTTATCCATTATGCAAAACTATTATCCTAGATCTCACCCGAAATAACGAGGCGGGTGCACGCTCTAATGCCAATTGAAATTCTGGCGGCGGATCGTGATGTCACGAGAGAATGTTATGACACACTATCGACACTCATTAACAATTCACAATAAATTTAAGCAGTATAAAACACAATAAATTGTTTACCAGTTCAATGTCTAACTACACCTACATGGGGCTACCAAGCCGGGGAGGAAATTCACTATTAGTAGAATTAATTCGGGAATAAACCAACGGTTTATCTCCTTCACTTAAAACCTACCCAATGCAACTTCAATCAAAGTCCTACTTAGACACGAGTTCTACTCACTCCCCTCAATCACGGTAGTGATATCAACCTATTGATTAATTGAATTGTGAAGACACACTTCAATAAACTATCTTGATTTTGCTTCAAAGCTCTAATCAAGAGACAAACACTTGTGCTTCAAAGCTTTGAGTGATAAACTACCCTTACAAATAAATCCTAGTCCAAGGCACTTATCAATTGATAATTGCTTGGCTCACAAGAGAAACTAAATTACACAAATAACAACTGCTAAATCTTCAATAAATTCGAGCGGCAATGATGTAAGGGTTCTATTCCTTTTATAGAAGCAGACCTGAAACTTCAGTTTTGGGCTTCCATAAAGATAGCTAGGGTTCACTTAATTAATCTTAAAAACTTGGTCTTATCAACAACCAATTTAGGTTTAACTAAGATTAACCTAACAGCCACGTGAGCATACTGATCGGAAAAATAGCAAGTGTACTATTTTGCCTCTTGTAATAATAGGAGATTCCACAGATATCGATCTCGAGGCTGCGTAGTAAATACCTATTTGTGCTCTTAATTTAATTGAACAAAAACAATGGTTAGGTTGATTTTAAGACGTTCAATTACGCTTGTAACAAGTAGTGAGTGATGAAATATAATGAGAATGATGCTAGGGTGAGTGGTTGATTTAACAAAACTATGATCCGAATTCAGATTTCCTCATTGCAAATGAATACTATCAATTACTTATCTCTAGATTGTTCTTCCTTAAGTCCTTAATGAAGACCTTTTAAAACCCTAATCCTTGTTCAAATGTCCATTCAAACAAATCTTAGTTTTAACCATGAAAATATCAAGATTCAAAGTGATTAAAAGGTTCCTAGTCCTAGGTGAGACTCCTAATAACCTAATTATGTAGAAACCCTAACAATCACAGATCCACCTTAGCTGTTAGTCATAGATATACATGTATTTATCGATACATAACCATAAGAACACCACACAATTTAATAGAAATAGGTAAACATGCATTAAGGAAATCGATCATCGAATTCACAACATCATCAAACCGGGACCACCCCAGCATTGGGGTTTAGCCTCTCATAGTAAAGAAAACAACAAATAAAGTTAAACATTACAAAGAAGAATGATGGCGTTGATCTTGATGGTGGCTGCCCTTGAATCTCGCCGTCTCCCAATTCCTCTCCGTAGCTTTCTTTTCTCACGATATTTCTTCCCTAATTTCCAAAGTCCCTTCTCTTTTGCCCAAAACCTCATTCTAATAGTCTCGACCACATCCCAATATTAGCCATCGTCCAAAATACCCTTAATGACAAAGAAAGATCCAAAACTCAAAAATAAAGTTTCCTCGCGTCCATCAACACGGGCGTGTTGATTAACTGCAGTGCCGTGTTGGTCCTAAATGAGAAAAAGCGACTCGGGCCATTCAACACGGGCGTGTTGATTAACTACAGTGCCGTGTTGATCCTTGACTTGTGCATTTTGCGCTTTCCACTTGCTTTTCAACACGGGCCGTGTTGATGAACAGTGCCGTGTTGATCCCTCTGTACTAATATTCGGGTTTTTACACTTCTTTTGTCGATTTGTTCTGTTTCATTCTTGACCACGAAAACACTTAAACACATAACCAAAGCGTAAAATGCGATAAAAGACATATAACACTAGAAAAATGAAAAGCGATAACGAAACTCAATGCTAAATAGCGTGTAAAACCAGATCAAATTCCCCAAACTTAAGCTGTTGCTTGACCTCGGCGGCGATTATGAAACTAATGAAAATTAAAGCGGATCGGTAGTCATATCGCGAGTTCGATTCTTATTGCTCGAGAAGTAGTCGCTCGGCATTCACGTGACACTAAAACACCTTTCAACTATGCTTCGCGCTAAATACTCTCTTTCGCTTTTCCTCCTCTTTCATTCGCACAATCAGTTAAGGCCTTTGAGATTACGATAATCATCACATGCATATGACTAGCCAAGAACTTCACTTATTTAGGCACCAAGCGAGCAGCATTTGCCATTTTATTTATACCGATGAAATTTTCAAACCTTATGGTTATTTATTGTCCTTTTCTTTGGACGTTTGAGGATCAACCCCTTTGGGCTGAATAACACAGGTGAGGTTACCCAACTTAGCGGGCTGGTTGCCTTTTACCGTCTTTTCATCATCACGCCATTTTATTTGATTTTCAACCAATCATACACGCATGTGAATCAAAATTATGCGGGTGTATAGATAAACTATTCAAGGGTACTTGCGGACCTTAAGCACTTTAGTGCGAATCGACCGTTGGATTTGTATCAATGTCACATTATTCCGACTTTCCTACCTTCAAACAATCATCCACCATCTCACACAATATCACCCCGACCTTTGTTGAAATACAAGCTCTTGTGTAAAACAAAACAAAATTTTGGTCAAGAACTCGGAAGATTTGGGAGAATTTCTACTAGTGTTATTACACAACATTTATCATCAACTTCACAAAAATCAAACAAAGCAATAAAACAAACCAAAGCAAAAATAAAACCTCCCCAAACTTGAACTAAATATTGACCTCAATGTTTCGAGACCAAACTCGAGAGAAGTGACTCACAAAGGATGATGCGGCACCAATTGCCACCTCCTAGCTTTACATGAATAGGGATCCCTTTTTATTACTGCGAACAAAACAAAAGAAAAGCTAAGTTATGAAAAGCGTGGGTTGCCTCCCGTGGCGCTTCGTTAACGTCGCATGGCTCGTGGGTCATCCCTTCGGGATACTTTCTCCTCCACACCTTGTTGCTTAAACTTTCCATGACCCAAAATTTGACCTTATCAACGGCATTAGCCACTATGTGATTAACGTTACTTCCAACTTTCATCTTCTCACCTTGGTCGACCTTCTTCTTTCCTGCTTGGCTTCTTGGTGAACTTGGAAAGTTTAATTGATGCCACTTTAGAGATTACGCACGAGATTTCTTGAGTGAATTTGAAATTTTGCTCTCTCCTCAACTTTGACCATACCAATTGAAAATTTATTATTTTCACCACCTTGTTCCTTAGCCTCGAACACTGTATGGTTATCTCTTCTTCAAAATATTTTAGAGTAAGATGACTGTCTCAATATCAAAATTGCACTGCTAGTCAATAAAAGGTCGACCAAGAATGATCGGGGTCTCTTCATCTTCGGTATGTCCATGATAAAATCCACTAGAAAAGAAAATTTTCAATCTCTACCAACACATCTTCAGCTATCCCATAAGACTTCTTGATAGTGTGATCAGCAAATTTTAATTTTGTTCCACTCCCGCTTATCTTTTCAATGCCAAGCCTCTTGAAGATTGACAATGGCATTAAACTCACACTAGAGCCAGAATCAATTAGAACCCTTTTGAAAGTTTTACCTTTTATGGTGCATGGTATTGCCGATCCGGGATCCTACGCAGGCGGTACTTTTCTAACGGGCGCGATTGCGCACAACTTCTCATCAATGAGTACCTGTTCATCATCTATTCGCCTCTTTTTTGATAGGATCTCCTTCATGAATTTTTGGTACAAAGGCATCTTCTCGAGTGCTTCAAATAACGGTATGTTGATCTCTAGCTTCTCGAACAATTTGGCAAATTTATCGAACTCTTTCTCTTTTGTATCCTTCTTTGCCACTCGCGAGGGATATGGAAGCCTAATCACAGGTTTACTCTTTTCTTCAGCTGGCTTCACGGTAGCACCACTTCCTCCTTTTCCTCTTGTTCTCTCTCACTTCTAAATCCACTTCTATAAGTTCATCGTCAACTTTTACCTCATCTTCTCTTTCTTTGGAGGCATTTGCACCCTTGTTGTCCACGACATTCACATTCTCATGGTTCTTTTGATTGCCTTGTGCTTGCATCGCTACTTGTTGTACAATTTGTCCCATTTGAACCTCCAAGTTTTTAATTGCGGTATAGTGTTCTGTGATTGCTTCGTGTTTCTTCTTGGAATTGGGAATTATGGGCACCATCTTTTCAATGGCCACTTCCCATTCTGCCGAGGAGCTTGTTGTTGTTGATCCTTCAAGCAAAATTCGGATGATTCTTCCACCGGATTATAGGTGTTAGAATAAGGATTATTACGCCTCGAAATTTTATCTCCTCGATTTGTTTTGGAGTTGCAAGACATTGTGCGGTCATGTGTGGTCCACTACAAATGTCACACACCATATTTTTCACTGTGCTACTGTTGAGTTCCACATTCATAGCTTTAAGCTTTTCTCCATACTGCAGCTATAGCCTCTTGATTTTTAGTTGTTTATTCACTTCCAACTTTAGATCAACCACTCCCTACGGTTTGCTCATGCCTGTCATATAATTCTAGATGCTCATTTGCATATAGCTTGATAATCTTCTTGATACCGGTGGGTTGAGAAGTTGGATGAGCCACCAGTCTTGTGTCAATGAGTTGTTTTGTTTTGATTCTCAAACCATTCACAAACATCGCATCTGCTCGATCGATCGGGTTATGGGTAGGGCATGCCACCAAGAGTCTTTTAAATCTCTTAAAGAGTCTCTAATGATTCACCCTCCTTTTGCTTGAAATTCAAGATCTCATATCTTTTCCTCATGAACACGGATCTTTGGAAAATACTCATTGAGGAATGTTGTTTCCATATCTTCCCAAGATGTAATACTTCTGCTTGGAAGAGAATAGAACCACTCCTCTGCTTCATACGCCAAGGTGAGCGGAAACATTCGCAACTTTTACATTCTTGGTATGTCCATCTATCTTTAGAGTGGTGCTCATAGTCGAAATCTTTGCAAATGCTTGTTGGCATCTTTATTAACCCTTCGAGAAAGGATCTCTTCTCCAAGCTGCGTGATGGTGCTCGGGTGAAGGCTGGAAGTTAGGAACATTAACGGGTTGGTTGGCGATGGTCATCCTTCCCCAGGTGCATTTGTCCTCCATAATCCCTAGCAATCTCTCTTGAGGTGGATCCATGGGTTCGTCTTACGTCTACGGTGAGGTGTGTGAATTCCTATCTTCTTCCTCGGCCATCTTGCTTGCGCTACTCTTGCGGCGAAGGTTCTCTCTATTCTGCGTCAAAAGATATTACTGAGTCGACCTCGCATACAAATATTAGACACGATATTAGTTCTAATACAATATAAAAGAAAATAAATAAACAAATGAAAAGAAAAATTTTAATTGCGAGCAATAAAATTTCAAGCAAATTAAAGTAAATTGGTATTTTGGCGGTCCGGGCGTAAAAACTTGATCGGAAAAATAGCAAGTGTACTATTTTTCCTCTTGTAATAATAGGGAGATTCCCAGAATATCGATCTCGAGGCTGCGTAGTAAATACCTATTTGTGCTCTTAATTTAATTGAACAAAAACAATGGTTAGGTTGATTTTAAGGCGTTCAATTACGCTTGTAACAAGTAGTGGTGATGAAATATAATGAGAATGATGCTAGGGTGAGTGGTTGATTTAACAAAACTATGATCAATTGATTTCCTCATTGCAAATGAATACTATCAATTACTTATCTCTAGATTGTTCTTCCTTAAGTCCTTAATGAAGACCTTTTAAAACCCTAATCCTTGTTCAAATGTCCATTCAAACAAATCTTAGTTTTAACCATGAAAATATCAAGATTCAAAGTGATTAAAAGAGTTCCTAGTCCTAGGTGAGACTCCTAATAACCTAATTGTGTAGAAACCCTAACAATCACGATCCTTAGCTGTTAGTCATAGATATACATGTATTTATGCGATACATAACCATAAGAACACCACACAATTTAATAGAAATAGGTAAACATGCATTAAGAAATCGATCATCGAATTCACAACATCATCAAACCGGGACCACCCCTAGCATTGGGGGTTTAGCCTCTCATAGTAATAGAAGAAAACAACAAATAAAGTTAAACATTACAAGAAGAATGATGGCGTTGATCTTCAATGGTGGCTGCCCTTGAATCTGCCGTCTCCCAATTCCTCTCCGTAGCTTTCTTTTCTCGATATTTCTTCCCTAATTTCCAAAGTCCCTTCTCTTTGCCCAAACCTCATTCTAATAGTCTCATACATCCCAATATTAGCCATCGTCCAAAATACCCTTAATGACAAAGAAAAGATCCAAAACTCAAAAATAAAGTTTCCTCACGTCCATCAACACGGGCGTGTTGATTAACAGGTGCCGTGTTGGTCCTAAATGAGCGACTCCGGGCCATTCAACACGGGCCGTGTTGATTAACTGCAGTGCCGTGTTGATCCGTGACTTGTGCGTTTTGCGCTTTCCACTTGCTTTTCAACACGGGCCGTGTTGATGAACACAGTGCCGTGTTGATCCCTCTGTAGCCTCTAATATTCGGGTTTTGCACTTCTTTTGTCGATTTGTTACTGTTTCATTCTTGACCACGAAAACACTTAAACACATAACAAAGCGTAAAATGCGATAAAAGACATATAACACTAGAAAATGAAAACAATTAATAAAGGCACAAGGCATAAGCCTTCTTCACAATTCATGAGGCCTTCACAAATCCATGTCTGAGCCTTCACAAATGTAATGCGATGCTAACAACATACAACAACATCATAAATTCGCTTCACGAGGCATACACCTATATCACTACTTCACTGGCCTTTGGCCTAAAATGTCATCAACATAATCCATAACAATTCACAACAACATTAATTCATCTTCACCTCACATCACAATGTCACAACAATTCAGTATCAACATAGAAACATCCTGCAACTTCACATAATTCAACAACACACAACAATAATACACTTCATGATAATTCACAAACAAAGTAATAACACCACGTATTCAACACAATTAAAACAAAATAAAATAATAAAGTTCACCTACTAATTTATCCAGTTACCACGGTTTTATTAAATTTAGTACAATTAATTATGCCGCTTAATTACTAGCGGTATTGTTAGTCAGCATATTCCACATAATTTCACAAAAACAACACCACCAAAATTATCTACTAATTAAGCTTAGTTACCCGGTAAATTCTCATTCAATTCTGAGCTACTAAATATCCGGTTAATTTTGGCTACTGTCTAAATTTTGGGATTGTTTCTATTCCTGCATTATTAAAATTATTACATTATATTGAACCCTACGGGCAATATCGAAGTTTACGCCGACCATCGAACTTACGCACCATCGAACTTACGCTTCGCGAACACGCACCATCGAACACGCTTTATCGAACTTTTGCACCATCGAACTTACGCTTCATCGCTTACTTATAACCATCGAGCTGCGACCATCGCTTGCCCGACCATCACTTCTGCCCGACCATCGAACTTGACCGTCGCTTCTACTTCTAACCATTAGAACATCGACCATCGCTTCTGCCCGACCATCGAACTTCTAACCATCGAGAACTTGACCATCACTTCTAATCGACCATCGAACTTTTGACCATCGCTTCTAATTCTAACCATCAGAACTTCTGACCATCGCTTCTACTTCTGACCATCAAAACTTCTGACTATCAATTCTGCCCGACCATCGAACTTGACCATCGAACTTCGACCATCTCTTCTACGACCATCGAACTTGGTGACCGCTTCTACTTCTAACCATCATAACTTTTGAGTGATCACTTCTACTAGTAAGTTCTATACATTAGATATCATGGTTCATGTTATATTAACTAAAACTACTCTGTTATTTTCACACTACCTCTGTCATCCAAGTTCACATACCAACTTAAGGATTTTAATTATCCTTTCCACTAGAATTGTTCTACTTTATATATACATATAACATAATTCAGGTTGGCTAATTATTTACCTCTATTGCCACTTTGTTCTGTCCCTGTTAAACCTGCATAACTACACTAATTCAATTGCACTGATTAATTTCATTCTATCCATAATTCTATGTCAATGCTTCATAATTAATATAATACTAATTTAACAATGGGTTACTAATGTCCTCAAGGTATAAATTCCTATATTACCTATTTTTGTATCATGCCTACCACTAAGTATTTCATAACTTCAATTGATTCATTCTAATTACTATCTCCTATATTCATTACTGCAAATAATTTCTACTAACGGTTCTCAATATTAACGGTTTGTTATATCTACTAAATATGCTAACTTGCTTTTGTAATTCAAATTCTTACTAACTATTAGATCCTGTTGCTAATTGATTCCTATCATATATTAGGATTAATTCTTATAATTATTATAAAATACATATACTACTTACTTTTCACTATATTTCAAAAGCAGCTAGATAACAGTTACAATTATGACTAGTAGCATTTGTCATAAGATCACCTAGTATTATATGTATATTACTCATGGTTTGCTACTGTACTAAGTATATGGCACTTATCAATTCATTGTATGGAAAAACATGTATATGTCCTTATGTATAAAAATAATTCCTCTACAGGAGAAATAATATTTAGGTAGCACACTCCCTTGCCTTGCACATGCCGTTCGACTGGGATTTCCTCACCATCACCCTCATTATCGTACAATCATAAATTTCATGACCGCGACATATTTTCAGAGACAACAATGACAACACATTAGACTAATATTTGCAGCAAAAGCCAACACAACAACAACCATTAAAATCAACCGATTTACTAAACTAACACATTCGAGAAACAATAATTCATTCATGGCAAATTCATACGACCCAAATCCCACATATCAATCATCATACAATTGATTATATAAGTGAACCCTTACCTTACCTTGGATTGGCGGTCTCTCTAATTTCGTTAATTCGACTTGGTTTCGGTTTGCAAATTTCTTCCGGTGATTCCCCAACCTTGCACTCCTTCCTCTTTTCCTCACGTACAACATTCTCTTCTTCTAAACAAAACCTAATTTTTCTTATCCCACTTAATTTATAATAATACTCAATATTAATAATAATACTATTATTCTCAATATTATTTTGTGCTCAATACTACACCTCCTTTAATACTACTTCTAACACCAAATAGATCCAACTAAATAACTTATTAATCTATACTTATTTCTAATATTATTTCCAATAATATTCTACAACTAAAATTAATTCATCACTAAATTAATTCCAACTTCCCATAATCCACTTAATCAATTCGGCTATAATTTAATTAAATAATTAATTAAATTTCCGGGTGTTACAGAAAGCTTGATTTATCATGCTTTGGTGTGATTTTGAAGTGAGGTAGAGACCTATATTAATATAGGCCAAGAATTTTGAATGGCAAGGGCAAGGATTAAGTTGAAAAATAACAACTTGCCTTAAAGGTTAAGAAAAGAAATTTTGCATTAAATGCACATGGTTAACTTCTTTAACCATGGTTAAAAATATCACTTGATCTAATCTTCTCTCAATCATTGCAATTAGGTATTTACAAGTTATAACCTATCTCTTAATGGTGACAAGGCTTCTAGAGGGAAGAATTTGTGAAAAATGACTTGTCATCTTGGAAAATGACTTGAAAATCATGGTTATGGACCATTATGTTTCAATTTCAAAACCCTTGCTACACAAAATGTTTTTCCAAGTTCTTGGACATTTTGGAAAGCTTGCAAAATGGATCTAGGTGAAAAATGGCCATGAAAGTGATGAAAAACCATGTTTTTAACACTTCAAAATTTTTCCAAGTGTTAGAAAAATTTTCAATCTGGACTTTTTTCACACATTTTGATTTTTATGATCATGATGGATAATTTGAAATTATTTGATGATTGAAAAAATTTGGATTTGAAAAAGTTGACTAAAAGTCAAAGTTTGACTTTTCTGAACAGTTGAATTTTCATTAGATGATTCAGAATTTCTCTGAGAATCAATCATGATATTTGGAATGTTTTGAACCAAGAAATTAGGTCAAGATGTTGCATTGATGATTTTAAAAACCACTTGCGAACCAATTTTCAAGTTATTAAAGAAAGATCAGGCTATTGTGTGGAATGATGATTGTCAACGGGCATTTGATAAAATTAAGGAGTATTTACAAGAACCACCCCGATCTTAATACCACTTGTGCCTGGGAAACCTCTTATTATGTACCTGACTGTACTTGAAGGATCCATGGGTTGTGTCCTAGGACAACATGATGAAACAGGAAGAAAGGAGCATACGATATATTACTTGAGTAAAAAGTTTACAAATTGCGAGAGCCGGTACTCCTTGTTGGAAAAAACTTATTGTGCTCTGGTATAGGCTGCTCTTTGTTTGAGGCAGTATATGGTGTGTCATACCACGATGCTGATATCCAAGATGGATCCAATTAAATATATTTTTGAGAAACCAACTTTGGTAGGAAGGATTGCACGTTGGCAGATGTTGTTGTAAGAATATGACATCCAGTATGTGACGCAGAAGGCTATTAAAGGAAGTGTCGTATCTGAATACCTCGCTCACCAGCCACTGGAAGATTACCAGCTAATGAAATTTAACTTCCCGGATGAAGATGTTATGTTTATCAGAGATTGTAATATTCTCGACCCAAAAGAAAGACCTGAGCTAGGATCACGATGGACCCTAGTGTTTAATGGCGCATCTAATGCATTAGGTCATGGAATTGGGGCAATCATTACTTATCCAACAGGGTATCACATTCCCTTCACCGCCAGCATTTGTTTTAAATGTACAAACAATATGGCAGAATATGAACTTGCATCTTGGGATTAAAGCATTAAGGATCAAAATTCTTGAAGTATATAGGGACTCGGCACTTGTCATACGCCAAGTTAAAGGAGAATGGGAAACTTCGTAATGAAAAGTTGATTCCTTATAGGGATCATGTTTTGAAGCGATCTGTATTTTTATGAGATCACTTTCCATCATTGTAATATTGTGGGAGAGCCCGACTTGTTTGTTTTGCGTTTGATCGCAAATGTTGCGGATTGCAAGAGTCTCCACCGACCTTTCTTTTATCCAATTAAGGGAAGGCGAAAAAGAGGAAAAGACCTTCATTAGATTCTCGATGAGGAGGTGGTTATGAAAAGGGAAGGTATTAGCACCCTTTCTATCCGTAGTTATCTACGGGCTCTTAATGTAGCTCACTTTAATTTCTTTTTGTGTGTGTTTGAAAAGATTTTTGAAAAGGCATTTCTCTTTGACTTACGTAATGATTCACGGAATGTATCACGAAGTGTTTGGAAATATTTTGTTTTGGAAAGCGACTTGTAATGATTCTGACGGAATGTATACAAAGTGTTTTGAAAAGTTTTGAAAGTGTGAGGTGTGAAAAGTATTTTGAGCAAGCAAAGAGACTTATTACCTACTCGAGGCAGTCGTTTAAGTGTTATTTTTCTTTCCTTTAGAATAAGTCTATCCATACCATTGGTTGGTGGGTAACCTATTAGTTGGATGTAAAGGGACATTCGAAGGGACATCGGATGGTCGAGAGAAGGCAACATGTAAGGATATCTTAGCATATTCATAGGGACGATCATCACTTTTCATAGGCAACAGGAGGACTAGATCATACATTCGTAGGCAACATCGAGGGTCATCGAGGGACTATGATCTTTAATTCTAAGGGACTATGATGATATATTTGTAAGCGTCTTAGCTAAGATATCCCTACGTTCGAGGGACATGACCATTATTTGAAAGGCAACAAGAGAGGATACCTTAAGGTGGGTACACGTGTGAAGAAAGTGTGTTATATTCAGATATTTTATCTTGAATTAGGGTGATCTAAGTTGATTTTTATCTTGCCATACATGCCTAGTTACTAGCAGCTAATAGGTGCGGAAAATAAATTGCGGAAATGTAAAGTGCGGAACGTAAATGTCCTACGCTACTACATGGCTTTGGGGCAGCTACATAATTGAGGAGTGCGGAAAGTAAATGTCCTAATTATCTATTACATCCCATAAGCATATACATAATGATAAAAGGCGTGGCGAAAAATTATATATCACGGAAGCGATTACAATAATATGTAAGCAGATAATTGAGCGAAAAATAGAATCGGGAGAGCTTGAAGAATAGTTAGTAAAAGTTTTAGGTTAGTAAAAAAGTTTGATTTGATTAACCTTATTACTAAGTGAAAATCGGGTGAATCGGAAACCCTAATTCTAATTGATTTTAATTAGTAAAGGAAATTTATTTTAAATTAAATGATTAACTTAAATTAAACTAATTAAATTAATTAATTTAATTAAGAAAAAAATAGAAAAAAGAAAATTAATTGTGAAATTAATCCTAATTAAGCTAATTGTTTAACCTAATTACTAATTAATTAATTAATTGAAATAATTAAGAAAAATAGAAAACGAAAAATAATCAGCAGAAAAATAAAAAAAAAGATTTCTGTCAGAGCTTCTGACAAAGGTTCCCTCCAGAACCTCTGGAAACCTATTTTCCAGAGCTTCTGTGGGTAGCACTTCTGGGCATCCAGAAGCTAGAGTGTCTGGAGGTGATACTTCTGAGGGCATTCAGAAGTTGGAGCTTTTGGAGGTGATACATCTGAGGGTCCAGAAGGTGGAGCTTCTGTAGATAGTGCTTCTGAGGGTCCAGAAGCTGGAGCTTCTGGAGACAGTGCTTCTGGAACCTAAAAAATTAGAAAAAATATTAGGAAATTTGGCAAAAGGCATGGTTCGAACCCGTGCCTTTGGAAGGGAATGACTTAGTGCGCGCAAGGTGAACCGTTGGGGCGGTGATACATCCATGAATTATGTTACATGGGTTAACATATGTGTGTTTCTTCTTTTACTCGCCGGTTGACCTAAAGTCAGAGGCACCGGAGGTGACTTTCGGTTGTCTTTTTCGGCCGTCCTCAACCATCAACCTACAAAATAAACAATATGAATGCAATAAGGGTACCCTATCCCCCTAATTCAAGGGCTACAAATCACTTGGTGGCGTTAGTTTGTTCTGAAACAACCTAGAACTATGGATACGAAGCTTCTCCAGTTTGTGCCCTAACAATGGCAACTAACGATTAAGCCATGAAAAGCTTCAAGCGGCGCGGATCGCTCTATAACATGCCATAAACAATTAGAATCGTTAGTTGCAAGCAAATCACGTTCAAAAATAAAGAGGACAAGTAATCCGTCTCCTTGGCTTGTGGTTGTGTTAAGTATATATAGAGGAGTGGAAATAGGTCAAGACTTTAAGAGAAAATATATTCTTTTAATGGAGAATATTTGATTGAAAAATCTAATCAAAATCTTCCAAATTTGGCTCAATCTTGTATTAAACACATCCATGCGTTTTTGAGAGCTTGCATAGCCTTCCTTGGACCTCAAGAAACTTGGGCATCAAGCTCACACGCCTTGTACCTTGTCTTAACATTTTATTTTAATTAAAATTGAATTTTAATGATTTAATTCAAAAATAAATTGAAGGAGGTCAGGTAGCTGGGCTTAGAGGCTCTTGGTAATGTTAAGATCCAGTTTGAATCATAAAATTATAAACCCATTTTAAAATATTTGCATTTGTCAAGTATTTTCCTTTATGCACCTCCTCAAAAATGCTCAACTTATACAACTTGTATCTTGCTCAATTTTTAACATTTTTGGGTGTTCTTGGACTTTTTAGAAAGTTCAAGATGTCTTCTAAACATCCCTTTTGGTTTCTCTTCATTGAAGTTTCCATGCTCATGAACACTTCTTTGCAAAAAGATGAGTTTTTGTTGATGTTTAAAAGGACCTGTAATATTTTGATCCATAACTTCTAAATGAAGCATTTCTAGCCCAAGCTTGTGAGACATGAAGTTGTAGAGAATTGAATTCTCTTTAAAATGAGATTTGGTGGAAAAAATTTTGATAAAGAATGTGAAAGTTATGCCTGGTCAAAGTTCTGTTGACTTTTGTCTGAAAAATCCTAATTTGGAAACTTTGACCTTTGATCAAATCTTGACTTTTCTTGATGAATCGTGATCAACCCTTGATCAAATGATGAATATTACTTCAAAATATTGGTGTTGACCAAAAATTATGATGTTTGACTGTATGTTGACCACAGTTGACTTTTTGTCCAACACAATTGATTTTCAACCATCTGAGCAACTGGGTGAGCAATTTTGACTTGTAAGGCTTGAAACTTGACATGGTGAACCCTTGAAGCATATAATGAGGTATGATGACCACTTAAAGTCTGGAAGTCCATCTTGACTTGAGAAGAGCAAAACCCTAGTTTGGATTGATTGCTTAGGAGAGGGTTTGCCTGGTCAACCCTTGTGAAATCCTTGAGTATGGAGTTGTGGATTGTCTTGAGAAGTAGGAGGGAAATTTTTTGGGTATAATAGTTTCCCCTATTCAATATTCTTGTATCGGAAGGTTAGATTGGTATGCTTGCCTTTCATGACTGAAGGTAGAAGATGATTGAACACTCAGTACACTAAAATTTGCACTCGTTGTTGTATGGAATGGGATCGTCGGTTGACGATCTTGTTGGAATGGGATTATAGATGCCATTTGGAAAAGATGATCTTGGAGAGTGAGTCATATGCTAGACTCGTATTCGTCTTTTGGATGAAAGAAATCGGAGATGGGCTTAAGATGCCATCAGGCGATTGATAATAAGAGAGTCGAATAAACCTTCGTCTTGGCTATTTACGAGATGAATATTTGTCGAATATAGATAATTTTCCCGTCTTGTTTCGGGTGTTAATCTATGATCTGTTTCCTGGAAATAACTTGCATGGTCATTCAGATAGTTCTCCCGTCTTGTTTTGGGTATTAATCTTTGACCTTCCGTTTGGAAAATAGTTGTTACCTGCTAGGGAAATAAAATCTTGACAAGATATGGTTAGTTCTATCGAGTTATAATGCATGCGGTATATGACAAAGTCATGAACAATGTTGTTATGATACATGCAAATGTTATGGCTTTTATGAATAATGTATGAATGTAAATGTTATGGTATTTCAAAACATATCCATCTTGAAGAAGATAGGAACGTTCTGTTGGAGATTTCTGATGTCTGCTTGGGGATGAGGTTGTTGAAAATCTTGGCTGGGGAATAATAAAGATGATTCTGATTTCTCGGATGCACTTTACGACCAAGTTTCAAGTCTGGATATTACTGTTGTTGGGAGAATAATAATGATTGAGAGATACTCAGTCAGGGATCTTGTGTATAGACCTTGTTGTGGATGAGGCGATATTGAATAACCTGTTACTTCTTGGAGACTGATGTAATATGGTGAAGCTGATAGGATCACCACTCAGGGACTAATGTGGTGGAGTTGATAGGATCCTTTCTCGGGACTAATGTGATGATCTTGATAAGATCCTTTGCTCGGGGACTCGTGATAATCTTGATAGGATCCTTTGCTCGGGGACTAATGTGATGATCCGATGGGATCACTACTCGGGGACTAATGTGATGATCTTGATAGGATCCTTTGCTCGGGGACTAATGTGATGATCTTTGAAAGATCCTTTGCTCGGGGACTAGCGTGATGAAGTTGAAGGCGATGTGGCTGATAGGATCACTGCTTAGGGACTAAGCGTGATGAAGTTGAAGGCGATGTGGTGATAGGATCCTGCTTAGGGATTAACATGATGAAGTTGAAGGCGATGTAGCTAATAGGATCCTTTGC
Organism: Vicia sativa; assembly: GCA_021764765.1. Taxonomy (NCBI): domain Eukaryota; kingdom Viridiplantae; phylum Streptophyta; class Magnoliopsida; order Fabales; family Fabaceae; genus Vicia; species Vicia sativa. The sequence continues at coordinate 298,809,299 of CM038792.1, read as the reverse complement.
TCGGGGACCAATGTGATGAATGTGAAGATCGCTTTCGAGGGACTAATGTGATAAATGTAGAAGATCAACGCTCGGGGACTAACGTGGTGAAGTTGAAAGTGTTGGAACCTTGTTGGGAGGAGATGATAATGTGGTACTTCGTTGGAAAGATTTTCCTTTGTAGGGAGGCGATGGTTACGTGAGGGATTGGCGATCCTGCGGATCTATTTCTTGTGAAAATGACTCTATGGGGATGTATTGGTGACTTTAGTCGTCATATCAATTCCTAGAGCACGTAGTAATTCTTGTTTTTGTTACGCTTTTCATATGTCATGAATAGATGTTTCTTTATTATATGCATATAATCATTCAAAGCAAACATTGGACTTTATGCAAAAAAAAACAATAAAATTTGGAATTGGAAAAGAAATTTGCATTGAATTTGAAAAGTGGCCTATAGTCGAGGTTTGTATACAAGAGCGAATATCCTAGTAAGAGGAAATTGTCATAATAGTAAAAGCTATGTGGAAACAATCTTGTCGAGTTTCAACTATGCTATTGCTCATATATTTCGATTATCTCATCTCCTTCTTTAGAAGAAAGTGATTGAACTTATTTTCACCATTCAAATCTTGAATCTTTGATAGGTGATCTGGACGAGACATAGTCGTACACTTAAATCCCTAACTTTTGCCTAAACCGCCCTTTTGGGTTTTCAGTCTACCGGGATACTCTTTTTTGCCCAAGCCGCCTTTGCAGGTTTTCGACTTGTCAGGTGTACACACACATTTTTTTATATATCCTTAATTTTTGCCTGAACCTTTTTGGTTCGCTAGGATGCCCTTATTTTTGCCTAGGCCAGTCGACCTAGCGGGTCTCGTTTATGCGTAGTATTTTTTAACTATGTCTATGTTCAAAGGGTGTGGAAAGTCTTCTCCATCCATAGTGCTCAGTATCATAGCTCCGCTGGAAAATACTTCTTTGACTACAAATGGTCCCTCATTATCACGAGTCCATTTGCCCTTGGATCACTGTGGAAGAATGATGCACTTGACTACTAAATCACTGACTTGGTTGACTCGGTGCTTGACTTTTTTATTGAATGGTTTGATCATTCGCTTCTGGTATATTTCTCCATGACAGATGGCTGCTAGCCGCTTTTCGTCGATCAAGTTGATCTGGTCAAGGTGAGTCTGGACCCATTCATCTTCGCCTAGCTCTGTGTCCTGGATTACTCTGATTGAGGGTATCTGAACTTTGATGGGTAGGACTTCTTCCATACCATATCACGAGAGAGAAGGGGTTGCCCAGTAGATGTTCATCTTGTAGTCTGCGATAGTGGAGGAGCAAATGGCAACATCTCATGCCATCCTTGTAAGTCCTTTGTCATTTTTGTATGATCTTCTTGAGATTCTTGTTGGCTGGCTTCCACTCGCCGTTCATTTTTGCCGATATGGAGAAGAGTTATGATTCTTAATCTTGAGCTGCGTGCGAGTTCGGTGATCATTTGTTATTAGGATTGGTACTATTGTCCGTGATAATCCTTTCGGGGCCATCTGGGCAAATAAGATTATGTTGATGAATCGAGCCACACCATTCTTAGTAACGGATGCGACGAAATACTACCCATTTGGTAAAGTAATCAATTGCAACAAGGATGAAGCGATGTCCATTGGGCGGTGGGTTTGATCTCTCCATCATGTCAATGCACCACATTGCGAAGAGCCCGCGGAGGCGGTCGGAATATTCTATGGGATTGGAGTACGTGCACTTTATGCTGCGTATATATGGAATTTGTGACAAGATCGAACATAAGCGGTAACAATCGGTTCCATGGTGGACCAATAGTAACACCTCTTAGAATCTTCTTAGCCATTGTATGTCCTTTGAAGTGGGTGCGAATCGCCTTCATGTAACTCTTCCATGATCCATTCCGTTATTTTCTAATCTACAAAGCGGATAGCACAAGTCGTGATTGCACTTGTATAAGATGTAGATTCTTGAGAAAAGAACTTGGAGGCGAATCTTCTTAAGAACTTCTTGTCATTGTGATGCCGCAGGATATTCTTGAGCTTGAGATACCTCTTCACTTACGTAGAACCAGGTTTCTCTTTTGTTCCTCGATTATCGAGTTCATGATAGGATGGTTCGTCTAGTCTTTCGATGATGATTTGGGGAGCTTCGTTGTCCCATCTGACCTTGAACATAGATGACATGGTAGCCAATGCGTCCACCAACTGATTCTCTTCTCATGGAATGTGATCAAAAGTGATTTCTTTGAAGTAACGGATTAGACTTAAAACATGCTCTCGTTAGGGAATAAGATTTGGGTGCTTCATATCCCAATCGCCTTTAATCTGATTGATCACTAAAGATGAGTCTCCATACACTTGCAAGAATTTGATTCTTAAGTCAATAGCAACTTTGATACCCATGATGCATGCTTCATATTCGGCCATGTTGTTAGTGCAGTCGACACATAGTTTGGCGGTGGCGGTGTCACTTTGTAGGAGATGTAATGATGGCGCCAATGCCATTGCCAGTGCGTTGAGCTCCATCAAAGACCATGGTCCATCGGGATCTCGGTTCGGGTCCTTCGTCTAGCCATGGTTCTTGCAATCGATGACTAACATAATATCCTCATCTGGAAACTCAAAGTCCATGGCGATACTTCTGATCTCCTACGGTAGTGTCTTGGATGTCGTATTTGGTCAAGATCATTTTCCATCTTGCTATTCTTGGGAGAGAGGCTTCGAATATGTATTTTATCGGATCCATCTTAGAGATCAACAAGGTAGTGTGAGTCAACATATACTATCTTAGTCGACGAGCCCAATAGCGGCTGCAAGTTTTCTCAATTGTGAGTATCTTGTTTCCAGATCGGTAAAATTTTTGCTAAGATAGTATATATGTTGCATACTCTTTTCGACCAGACTCGTCATGTTGCCCCACCACACCCCATTGAGTTTTCTAACTTGCCAGTACATGATGAGAGGTCTTCCTTTGATAGGTGGCATCGGGACCGGAAGGTTTTATAGGTACTCCTTGATTTTGTCAAAAGCTATTTGGAAATCATCGTTCCATTCCACCACTTGATCTTTCTTCAGTAACTTGAAGATTGGCTCACAAGTAGCAGATTAGATGTGCAATGAATGCGGCAATATGGTTTAGTGGTCCCAGAAACCTCAACCTCCTTCCGGTGCGGGGGCGGCATTTCTTGAATATCTTTAACCTTGGAGGGTCAACTTGATACCTTTACCACTAACAACAAATCCCGGGGTTCTGGGATCGACTCCAGGTGCACTTGTTAGGATTAAGTCTTAGTACATAGTTCTTCAATCTATCAAACAACTTTCCCAAATGATCGAGATGCTCTTCTTCATTTTGTGATTGAGCTATCATATAAATCGGCGTGACCTACATCTCGTGATGAATCATGTCATGGAATAAAGCTACCTGCAGCGCGTTGATATATCGTGTACTGCGTTCTTCGACCCATCGGCATGACCTTGTAGCGAATGTCCCCGTGTAGTATAGTCTTTTCCATGTCTTGGGGAGCCATTTGATCGATTGTGTCGAGAAACCATTCATGAAAGAAAACCTTGTGTTGGCGGTGTTATTAACTAGGACATCAATATGAGGAAGTGGAAAATGCGTCTTTCGCACTTACTTTATTCAAATCTCGTAGTCCACACACATTCGCACTTTACCATCCTTCTTAGAGTACGGGCACCACATTCCTGACCCATATGGATAAGGCGTATGACTAGGAAAGGCATTGAACTATTTCATAACTTGGCTTTGATTTTCTCGAGACATCTCGGGGCAGCGTCACGACAGACCCTCCTTCATAGGCGAAAACCTTCTTTCGTTGGTAGTCGGTGTACCACATTATCAATGTCTAAACACGGAATATCTTTGTAGGACCAAACAAATTTCAATATAGTCTTATGACATCTTAACCAATCTCTATTTAACACTTTGTTCTCAAGACCTACTCATATCTTGATTTCCTTTCTTGTCTTCATCGGTGCCTAGATTCCACAACCTCAGCGGCTCCTCGTGTGGTTGTATCTTATTCTTCTGTAGTAGTCGACAAGTTCTCACAGCTTCAAATCTTCCTCACGCGTCTTGGCTTGGTAGATCGGATTATCGAAGTCATATTTAACAATAGCGAGTTGTTGCTCGACAAGATTAGGAGTGAATCTGCGATGTATCATATGGGTGTGTGTAGAACATAGCTTTTTGAAAGGGTGATAAAGTGAAAGAAAGAAAAGCACACGGTATTTGAATGCAAAAGTCCAATGATTTTATTGAATAAAAATATGCAAATGACAAATAACCCTCACAAATGAGGCAGTGGTGCCCGGGCAAGGCTCTGGGCTTAAAGTTTATTGTTTGAAACATAAAAAGCGAAAAACATAACAAAAAGAAATTACTGTCTGGGAGATTGGTATGACATCTTGAGTCCTCCGATTATTGATGCGTCGTCTAGAGTTCGGAAGATCCAATTGATGTCGATTCTTCGTCATCTTCATAACATGGACTCCGTTTTTATGATGTGGAAAGGAAGTTTGTCGGCACGTTCACGGTATCATCTTGACCTTTGATAGTGAAGCCTAAACCCGGTCTTATCGGTTTGGTGGAAAATCGGGGCGACCCCAGATAGTAACTTCCTTCTTCACTGACTGACTTTGGCGTCTTTCGGTGAAAGCCATCTTCGGTGGAACTCTAGTAACTTGGAGTGAGCGGGGAGTCAACGAGGCATGACTCGTGGAAATGCTTGAAAATCTTGTGGGGAGTTTCGACAAAGTAAGCAAGAAATAAGATGGACAAATGTCTATGACAAAAGTAGAGTCAAAACTACGGGAGCAGACTTTAATTGGCGGGATGAGCTCTCCCAATACTATTCTTTTCGAATCATCACAGGCTCTTACAATTATGTCCTTTGGCTTCGTGGCCACTTCTTCAACATTAAGTCGGTCGGCGCTCTTCGGTGAGCATTGAGTAGAACCGGTATCCACCAATCGTGAGATAATGTAGTGCCTTTACATTCAATGGAGATGTGCAAGGCTTTATTGTGTTTCCTTTCGGCTGGAGTTAGATCAGCATCAAAGAAACCAAAGCCATTATTGATGGTCGGGCTAAAAATACAACCTTCAAATTGATAAGCAATAGTGTCTTGCGGTATGTGAGCATTCTTCAAAACTTTACTAAAGGCTTTAGCATGAGCCTCGAGAAACCGATAAGCGAGCTAGCATGAATATCTTGAAGTTTGTCCCAATTGTTCCACAACATTTAGTCGCTCTTCTTGATGATCTTCAAAATTTCCTCCATTTCTTGCTTGGGTATCTTGGCAACTTCCTTTGGTATACGTATGGGCGGGATGAGTTATTGGTTCTTTCCTCTCGTTTGGGGAACTAGTTCGATGGCGAGGAATGGTGGTGTAGTAGTGTCCTTTAGAGGAGAGATCTGGAGAAAATACTCTTCCGATTCGGTCACCTTACTTGATCGGTGATGTTATCGATGTCGGGATTGGTAGCTTCAAATGCAATGTCTTCAATGGTTAAAGGTTCTTGCTTGGCCATGATATAAACTTTGGCTCCATAATTCGATTATAGCTTTGTCGGGAGGAATGAGAGGTAATAATGAGGAGAATGCCACTCGGTAGCGGGATTGACAAAAGTGATCCTTATTATGTTCACATCGGCATAGTCTTCGGTAATTTTATCTGGTTGCCTTGATGTCTTGATTGGAATCTTGTAAATTTCGGGAGGCGGTATATTTAACCATGAAATCAAACTTTCCACTTGGCTGCCCCAAGGCATCGAGACTTCTAGTATGGCTTTGTCTACATCTTGATCTTGATTCTTAGAAATGTCTTCGCCATGATTCTCCACGAGAGGGAGGTTTCGAATAACACTTCTCGGTTGTCCATCATGCGTGAATCGCCTTTTCAGCCAAGCATCGAGTCAGGGTGGATGCACTGGCAGCGGGTCATGAGGGCATCACGGAAA